>JAHPZR010018244.1:0-2500 GCA_019787425.1 Platygyra sinensis | reverse complement strand
GAGATACCGAGTCATCCTTGTACGAGAGACTGAGACAATAATAAAAAATGAAGTAACAATTCTTAACCCCTGCATGCTTCTTGTCCGACCACAAAAGCAAGTAATAATTCTTATTTTCATTCCTCTCAGTTTTTGACTCTTTACTTTCCCAGCCAATATCAGTGATTTTTTTCCCCCTTTGGCACGCTTTTTCGTCTTAGAAATTAAAAAAAAAATGTGCTCAGAGTCACTATACCAAAAGGACAACACCACGTCTCGTCCCCTCAACACCCTGTTCGTCCGGGCTCGTACCTGGATGGGTGACCAAATACGAATACCCCGTGTTGTATTAACTTCTTTTTTTACCTTCCCTTTCGAAGGCGTTATTAAAGAGTGCAGAACTCCCAGCCTTGTGTGATGTCGTTTCTTCGATTTTTCAACCTTTTGTTCCTCATTTCACCACGTCCCCATTCACGTGTATTTATTTACAACATCGTATAAATAAACAGCGAAACACGTCGTTCGAATTCTTCTCAATTCTCTTGACTTTTGATCGTCTAAAACACTTACTGCGATCTTATTGCTATCTGTAGCTCTGTTAAAACCTTGCTGCCACCACTACAATCCACGCTATGACATTCCGCACTAAATTCCGCCATGTTTGTTTAGACCTGTGTCCCCCCAAATAATCCCACAAGCGCTTTTGGCGCGACTTCGTCCTCAGGCTATCACTCTTTTCCAAAGTAAGCTATGATTGTTTTGCCACGCATGGTTGACAATAGGCTCGATTTCCAGCCGTTTTGTGAGTCCGCGTTCCTTGTCCCACACCAGGGCTGGATCACTGGTCTATTCATTGTATTTCTTGAACAATCACAGAGAAGCCTACTCAAATCAAGGAGGCTTCCCTGTGATTGGTCAATTCCGTCACTTGTCTATCAAACATGGCGGATATCAGTGCGGATGAGTTTTCTTCTGTAAAGGGTGTGTTAGAGCGCTTCGATTTCATATTAAGGAATTTAGAGAAACACAACAGGAAGCTATTGTCAATTTGTTAGAAGGGAAAGATGTTTTAGTTTCACAACCAACGGCCCAGGAAAAAAAAATTCAGTCCTTCCCGATCATATGCATCTTCGATGCTGCGTAGATGAGTCTGATTTACTACTTGTTCTTTGGCTACCTCTCTGCTCAACTCGCTTATCCAGGACCTAGCCAGGGTCCTTACTTTAACAGGTATACAAGCAGCTTTTATTGGAGATGAACAAAATGACGAAAGCGTTACACGTAAAAAAGGAGTTGAGGGCGGTTTATTTCATGTCGCGCTGGGACCATGGAGGTAAGCTTAACCGATGGCTATCCATATTTACAAGTGCAACTTACAGGAAAGCTTCAAAAGGCTTGGGCTGAGTTCCAGTAATGAAGCCCATTGTATCCGACACTGGTAAGAATTAGAGTGGTTTGTTTGTAATATTTGTCGTAGTTGGTTCCAAATTGATGTTCAGAAAACCCTGGATACATGAGATGTGGGTTTTATCAAAGCAACTTCTGACAGTCCGTCATAATGTTTCACACTTAAAGTAATTGTGTAATACCTTCTGCTGGTTGAAAATAAAGGCTCATTGATTTTAATGTTCATATTGTCTTTTGATATTGCAGAGATATATAAATGACAAATACATTTTGGAAACGTACAATTCAGTTTTGGACCTTAATTTCTTTACTGATTTAATCAAAACTATCCTATACTGTTATGGTGTTATACAGTATCGCAATTTAGTTCAGCACGGTTTATTAGGTTGTGACAATTTTTTTTTTCTTGTGATCACTCAGGCCTTTCAGCCTTCTTTATGGCTTTATGTAATTACTTTTAAACGCAGATATCAAACCATTAAGTGGCTATTCAAAAATAATTTTTGGTACAGGGGCTTTTCAGCCCAAAAACAGAGCAAGCATTCCACAAATAGCTTTCAAGAATAAGTGAAATATATTCTCTTGAAAGAGGTTCCCTTTAATTTGTTGTGTGTAATACAGTAGCAACTAAGAAAACCAAAGACAACATTTTCAGCCTTGGAGCTGGAAGAGTTTGTCATTCTTTATCAGATTCCCAATCGAAAGAACATTGCATCTAAGTTTAGGTTGTCAGTGGTGATGCAAACCTCACCTTTGCCCTTTTTTACCTATCTCTCTACCGATTATGAATTTGTTATTTTCCGTCAGATAAAAGATCAGGTTCTCTTAAATGATACAAGGAGATCCACGGAATACATAATAATGGAATGTCTTTTAAAGGAGCACTGTCACGGGAGTTTTGCTGTTTTCAGCTTCATTGGTTGCTAAAATCTTTACCTGGTACCTTTACTCGTTCCCAAAATGCTCAAATGGACTAGAAGAAACATATCAAACGAATGGTGGCTCAGAGAGTAGACCATAATAAATTTCTGGCAATATTTTCAAGGAATAGCTCTAGAATTTGAAAAAAAACTGGCTAGTTTTTTCAAATTTCAATCCGTTTCCATCCTTGCCA
>JAHPZR010018243.1:5000-11438 GCA_019787425.1 Platygyra sinensis | reverse complement strand
CAAAATTATAAGAGGGTACAAATATCGGGAGAAACGTCAGCTCCGACTGCGTCACTGAAGCCTTGACCAATACAAGTTAATCTCCATGTATGAAAGGATGGTTTCACGGTTCGGTTTATGCATTTCCAAGCTATGACATAGCCCAACCAATTCCACTGTGAATAAACCAATTAAAAGCGAGCAGGTAAGTCGAGCGTACGTCCGATCCAAGCCAAATATCAAATTTGATGAACAGGGGGGAATTTTACATTTTCAGCTCTGAAAATCCTTTAAAATAGTCCGCGAATTTTGGTTGTCAGTCATTCTGCGTCAGTCACTCTTTTTTTGGGATATCCGTTAAGGGACCAAACACTTCTGGAACGCAGAATTTCTCTTCGGTAAGACCCCAAATCCCAAGAGTACAATAGGTCAGTCTATGATGCGCCGCTGCCGGGGGCCGCGGGTCTCACCTCAGCGGCCGCAGCCGCCCTCACTTTCATTGCGCCATCAGCCTACTGAAAGAGCCTTTTTTAAGACATATCAAAGCCGAGGATTTGTCATCGAAACTTAACTATATAACACAGGAAGTCAATTAGCTAGCGTTAATGTAAATACCAACAATGATAAAACCCATACGTACTGCTTAAGTGTTGGATCTACTTAATACCAAACTAGGAACTCATACAAACCATCACGCTTGTTTCTGGATTTGATTTCGCTAAACAGCTTCAAGGTATCTGAAACACATGTAGATAATGATTCACCACCAGAAACAAAAACGGAAACTTAGTGATTTTTCTTCGCACACAACAAACAAATGGTGTGTGGCCATCAATTTTTTTTTAAAAATAAACTTCACTGGAGATCCCCATGCGTAAATCAATCCTTCATAACAATTCAAGCCAAACATACCTTCATTTACGCTCTTTGGTTGATTTTCGTTTCCCTGACTGATTTCTGTGAAAGAAATAAACAAACACAGGACAAAAGTTGCAACAAGCGTGTTAGACACCAACATTTTGTCTTAATACGTCTTTTGCAAGTTACCAGACCAACTTGCCTTAGACTGAAGAACAACAGCTCTATATAAACACTGATCTGATATAGGCCCCTGCCCATATGTTAGTCAAAACTGATTCAATGGTAAATTTAAAACATGACGGACATTCACAAAAGCTGAGTATATTTAGATACGGTGTAGATATGAATACATGATAGAGGCTAAAAATGAATGAAGTTCGCATATACAGTAAGATGTGTAAATTTAAGTTCAATGATATCATAATTAGATATATCCACGAGACAGAAAATATGCTTCTGTGTTTAGTAGCCGCTTGAATGTGTACTATTAAAAATCCTTGAATCGAATTGGTTTATACATCGTTTTTTATTCGCAGATACACAGCGCCGGCTGCTTTTGGAACTGAAAATCACTCTTAATTTCAGCTTAAAAATACACAAATTGCAGTTCTTGTGCTGTGATCCGGCTTTAGAGTGTCTACTTAAACAATTAGGCTACTCTAATTGACTTTTCTTTCATAAACACGTGGGCTCGTAGTCAAATTGTTAGATACAAACGCGTGTGAACAGTTTGGGATGGAGAAATGCTGTGTTTTCAGAGCTTTTTACTGAGATCTCCCAAGCTTTAATTAGTGTTTTTATAACTCAAGAGAAAAGCAGTAAAGATTACACTGAAGGAAATGTTTTCCTTTCTTCACAAAAACTGCAAGAAAAAGTAGAAGAGATTACTTTTTTATTTCTAATATCAAAACATAAAGTTTTTTTTAGTCGCACCATCATGACGTCACCAGCTCGGGCTAAGTATCGTTCTTATACAGCTTTCTGCTCACAGTTTCTCATTGGACGGTTTATTCTAAAAGGTATAATATAACAAACTAAAGGCTAAGATTACTTTTGTGATATGTTTATCAAGATGCATGAAATACACAATCAATATTTGAAGTATGTCCCTCTTTGAGCTCAGCAAAGAGCGATATAATTTGGTCAAAATTTAGGTTCTCACATCAAGACAGATTAATTCATCAAGAACAAGAAGATTTCAATAAATGTACAAAGGTTGCTATAAATTAACCGAGTTACATCACATAGTAGATTTGCAAATAAATATTATGTTAAGCTTGCTTCAACATACTGTAAATTTTAATTATATAGACTACCTTCCGAAAACAAGTCATCTCAACTCCTACGAAAAACGCCAAAACCTTCTGACATTATTGCCTTCACCCATATTTAGCTCTTAGAAAGATAAAGAGAATTAAATTCAAGAAAATGAAATTTAATGCCTTCAGGAAGATCATTCTTTCTACTTTATGAAGTTTGTTTGCAGGTTGAGTTCGTCATGATCACTGTTCATCTTCACGTCGCTATATTTAGCGGAGTCTTACTATTCCGCATTCTTATGCATTTGGAGCTTTGAAAACAACATTCCTTCCAAATATACTGAAAGCTCACCAAGAAAGATTCTTGTACAATAGTCCATGGGCCAGAGCCACTCAAGCGCACCAATTCGAGGGACAACCGAGAGTGGTACGGATTTGAAGCTTGTCCGAAGGTGATTCGAAAAATTCATGATGTCAATCTGAAATTATAAAATAGCTAGCAGAGCCACGCAATCAAATTCAGTATACGTAAGCGTGCTCAAAATCCCGATAGTGCACTCTGATGGCATGAGCATATCGCTTCGCCAGAATTTTTTTTCGCGCGAGCGGCCATTGTCAGCGCGGGGAAAAATATTATATTTCGCTACAATAATGGATACAAACAGAGACTCAGCCCACTAGTTCCAAAACGAAGACAATTTTCCGACCTTTTCTCACGGGCTAGAGTTCTTAAATGAGGCAGAAAAAGAGAAACACAACGAAAAAGGAGACGGCATCAACGCCGTCAAGATTCGCTTCACTGTCGTCCGAGGGAAAAATTCAACAAATTTTGACAGAAAGACACTGCTAAAACCAAACAAATTACAAACTGGTTTGTTTCTACCTTTAAAGGTAAGCTTAAATTTTTCCGTTCTAAAATTGTTAAAAATCAAACTCGAGCTTTCAACAGAAAAATTGAAACAAAACCAATCTCTATTTTGCTTAATATTTCGCTTACCGCGAAAAATCACTTAGGATATTGCTGTTCGTTTTTCGTGTCGGATTTGGTGCACAATCGCACCGGCTATGTTAAAAAACAATTGGTTCATGCTTTTAGCTGTGCACTATCGAGTTATGGAGCATTTGGGAAGTTTGGAGAGCAATCAAGAAGCTAGAGTTGCCGTCGGCCATCGCCTCGGGCAACTCTTACGCTTCTTTCTTGCTCTCCAAACTTCCCGCGTGCTCCATAACTCGATAGTGCACGCTAAAGCATGAACCAATTGTTAATCGGTAGCTTTTTTGTATTATTGAAGCATTGAAATATCGCCAAAGCCCCCCCCCCCCCTGACTTTTGCGTGAAAACGAGGCTGAATTTTAAAAGTGCTATATAATTTATCATTCGAAGTGAAAACTTTATTTATGATATCAAAATATAATAACATAGTAACATAACAAAGCTATGGAAGACGCTTCTATCTTCGAAAAAGATAAGAAGCGTTTTTCGTAGCTTTATTATGTTAGATTTGGATATTTTTCAAAAACGACAACATAGGAAGTAATTCATAATGAGCCTGTACTCGTAATGCATTATGGGTAAAATTCAAGTTTACGACGAGTTTTTCCTAAATGTGCAACATCGTTATACATTAATTAATATAAGTTGAATGAATACTATGACTTTGGTTAAGGATAAATACATAATGCCACACTAGACAACACTAAAGCACTTAACGTTGATTTTGTTTTCAGGCGAATTAATTTCCGTGTGATTGTTTCGAGTAAATGCACTTGCATTAAAGAAAGTGGAAGGAAAATTCTTTGCGTTTTTTTCCTTGTTTCTATTTTTGGGGGCTGCGAACAGCCACAGTTTATTAAGAAAAAAAACATGTACCGTGCTTCTATCGAGATATATTAGCCTCACTTGCAAGCCAGTTCGACCTAAATGGCATATTGATTTGCTCGCGTAGTGAGTTCGCTGTAAAGATGATAGAATGATGGGCAATTATGTATTAAGGAAGTCGGAGTTCTTTTGAACAACTCGGTATTAGACACCAGCGACTGAGGAAGGGAAGATATAGCATGCAGTTTAAAAAAAAAAAGGTGGCCGGATTGTGGGTAACAAATTGTACAGTCAGAGATACCATAAAAATTTAACAGGAGTTGAAATGAAACCAGAATCGTCTGCTTTACGTTCAGTTTACATTCCCCTTAAAGAACCAACTGCGGACCCGGATTACGCAACACAGATTAATACCTTAATTTCGTCTACTTTACTTAAATAATACGACCAAGACGCACACGACATTACTAAAGCACCACGTGCTAATATTTTTGTCTTTTCTTGTTTTAGCTTCGTGGCCATGGCTACCATCACTTTTCGCCGGACGGCCACCGAGTAAGAAATAATACTTTTTTAACAGGAGCCCATTACTAGGAGCCTGCAACTCCCACAATAAGCCGATGCAACGGCATTATTACAGACCAGTCTATTTTTAGATATTTTTCCCGCGAAATAGGCCAGTTCCAGTCTACATGAGCACGCCTCGGTGGGGATAACGCAATGCGGCCTCGCGTGAACATGTGGACATCATGTCGACATCTCAACATCAGTCCGTGCTTGTGATTGCAATTGGTCTCTGAGGTTCCTGTGGGGATCTGATTTCGAGATAAATTCAAACTAAAAATAGATCGGTCTGTGAAAACTCCCTGACAAGAATATGGGGTAGTTGCAGACTCCTATTGACTGGCTCCTTTTTTCACTGAAATAGAGATCTAGATCGAGTTGCAAGAGAACATCTAAAGAGTGATGCAATGGCTTTGGGTTTAAAATTTGTTGTTCTTAGCTTCGACTGATTAATATACCTAGGCCTCATGCAAGAAGCGAAAATCCATCCGAATAGACATGTTGCTTGTTTCAACAATCAGCAGCAAAGAGAAAAACATCCGATTGTGACTTTGAATATGGGTGTTTTTCCATCCTTGCAGCTTTTTCGGTGACGCGTTGATTATTAAATTCTTTAACTATTGATTGGTCGATTTCGGTAGTTCTCCAGCCGCTGTTCGGGAAGAACAGCGCGAACCAGCGCTTCTTCCCCGAACTCTTCTCGAGGAGGAAGAAAGACCGAACACGAGAGAATGGCGGAAAACGAGTCTATATTAGGGGTAGACTGTTAGATTATTTGGGGTGCGTAGGCAGTTTAGATTAAAGAAAAATCATATAGCGCAGACTTGAAAACGAAACATCCTGCACTGTTAGAAGAATAACAAATATCGAGCATCTGAAATCCATGCACCCTTCACTTTCTATTCCCCCCTCAACTAATAATCTGATTGTCCGCCCTGCTTTTGAGTTTCCTCTGATTAGCTTTTCGGTTCTGAGTTAAAACTTTGTATTTTGTACATTGACAACTCTGCACCGTCTTTCATCGCTACGTAAGGTGAAGTGTGGCACGAAAAAGCCCGGTTCCAGAATTGTAGGGGGCACAGACGCACAACCAGGGTCCTGGCCATGGCAAGTGCTATTGGACGATAAGGCATTTCCGGGTCCTGTTTAGTGCGGAGGCTCCATTCTTGCCCCGTACTGGGTCGTTACCGCAGCTCACTGTGTTAATAATGGAAACAATCTTACGTCTTTTACCCTGACCGTAGGTAAGGACGCACTTCTAGGTGTATCGAATGGTCTTTACGAGCATCTGCGAGCACGCGAGAAGTACTTTTGTTTTGCGAGCACGGGCGGTGACCAATTTTGTCATGCGAGCAGCGAGCACTTTAGAAATACAGAAGATGGGCAGCGAGCACTCGGTAAATTTTACGCTAGAGGGAATCTGTCTTTTACTGAAACGTTGTTTTGCACCAAGTAACCTGCTGACTCGTTCAAAACAATACAGCAGGCGCAAAACCAGGCAATACGTTGATATAAGGTCTTACCGCGGTTCAACCAATCCCAGGAATTCCCAGCAGCTTACAGCCAACTATGCCTTGTTTTATATGCCGTTTGATGCAAATTACTTCACTGAGCTTCTCGTGGTTCAGTGGGTGGACGCTAGACGACTTTCTAAGGCCCTGTTTACGAGCAAGTAGGGTCCCTACCAAGAGAGTTAGAGATAATCCGAGCAAACTGTTTCACGTAGGGTTTCCTACTACCTGGGGCTAGACTTTGGCTGGTCAGTGTAAATAAAACGTCAAGAAACTCCAGAAACATTCATGGCGCGTGCATGTTTCCTCGATGTTTCCCAGTTTGCCATACAGGAAACACTGTTTCTAGCGTCATTTTCTGTTTTCAAGACGCAAATTATGCTTCCACTACACGGCAGAAAATTTTAATCCAAAACCCGATCATGCGAGCATTTGCAAAAAAATT
>JAHPZR010018242.1:0-10302 GCA_019787425.1 Platygyra sinensis | reverse complement strand
CCGTGAATTACACCGTGATAAAACACGACGGGCGTAAGATGTTTGGAAACTGTTGAAAGGTTAAATGTTCGGAGTGTTTTATCACATTATATCGAACGACAGAGCGTTTTTCTTAAGAGCTTTTTCACAGCTTTTGAATTAAAACACCGTGCGGTAGCCAAAGAAACTGAATTCTAGTTACAGAAGTGCTAAAAATAGCTCACTTTGGAAAAGAGTGATAGCCTTGGGACGAAGTCGTGCCGCAAGCGCTTATGGGATTATTTGGGGGACGCAGGTCGAAACAAACATGGCGGAATTTGGGGCGGAATGTCATAGCGTGGATTGTAGTGGTGACAGCGTGGTCTTAACAGAACTAGAGATAGAAATAAGATCGAAGTTATTGTTTTAGACGATCAAGAGTCAAGAGAATTGAGAAGAATTCGAACGGCGTGTTCCGCTGTTTATTTATACGATGTGTTAAATGAATACGCGTGAATGCGGACATGGCGAAATGAGGACAAATAGTTGAAGAAACGACATCACGCAAGGCTGGGAGTTCTGCAGTCTATGATATCGCCTTCGAAAGGGAAGGAAGCAAAAAAAACGGAGTATTCGTATTTGGTCACCCATCCAGATGGGAACCCCGCCTGACAGGACTTAACTTTGCTGAGTGGACGAGACGTAGTATAATGACTCTCAACTTGAAAAATGTACCGTCTGTAAACAGTGACAATTTTGATGCTACCCTTTATACATCCAATTATTTTATTCTTTTCCATTGTATGTTTTTAACACTTTTTTACATATTTTATCATATTTTAGTGCTCGCCACATTTTTATCGATTTTAAACCTGTTTTAACATATTTATGCTAATTTAGAAAATTTTACTCACTTGAAAATGACCTCGGAGAGGTCGAAACGTCGTGATTTCATAGCGTTAGTTTTTATTTCAAAATCTATATCAGAGATGTCATGCGTTAATACAATGAAGCTAGAAAAACTGATGCCAAAAAGAATTGAATCCATCAATGAGATAAAGGTTACTTTCACCACCAACCATCAGAGAAATCAAAGATGTTATCTTGCTGTCATGACGTCTCTACCTAAAAATTAAAAATAGAGTGCTGCCAGTTTATTAGGCTTCGCAAACCTAAAGACGTTACTTTAATATAACTTACTGCCATCGTGTTTGTACTTAATTTTCTTTCCTACGGATTTTGCCAACCCAAAATTTTCCATCCTTATTTTGTCATCCATATTTTTCTATCCCCACTTTTCCATCCGCGTTTTATAATCCTCATTTTTCTCTCCGCCATCCGCCATCCGCCGCTATCCGGTCCGCAATTTGCAGAGACCCGGACTTGATCTGGGAACTGTACTTGCTTTCTTCATTGAATCACTTACAGTCTGTTATTGTCAAACCACGGTCAAAATTTGATATGCACTAAACACCGCGTGGTTTTAATTGAAATTGAGGACCTTGGTATACCGATTCACAACAGCGCAATTAACAGTGAATAAACGAAAATTGAAAGTTCGGTAATTGGACTCAATCCCTTAATTAAGGTTCATCCGAAGTAATAACTAAAGGTTTTTTCTGGTTTGATTACGGAACTCTAGAAGTGAATCAAACTGAAGCAAAATACCTAATGACAAGTTCTGTGGTGTCTTCGACACTAGATTAACGATATTGCTAAATAAACGGTAAATACGCTCGACTTCGTAAACGCCAATAAACAGTTGGCTTCACCTTCGGACTAACCTGCGATCATGCGTCCCTTACATTTTTTGTCGCTGCGGGAAGGTACGCCTGATACAATTACTTGACTATTTGTCTGTTGCTAGTCCAGAATTTGGACTTTTCTGTGATTGGTCAAGAAACAAAAAGGTACTTAGAACTGAGCCATGATTGGTTACCTTAGTGGCGGTGTGATTTCCGGTAAAAAAAATCCCGCGTGCTGATGAATTCCATCATGACGTCTGATGAGGCGAGCGAATAGAGCGAGTTTTTGTCAGCTTTAAATGCTTCTCTTCAGAGTTTTGTTCACAAAACTCTCAATGATGAACAAATATAATGCATTCATAGAATCGCATGCCATGGGAGAGATATTTTGGCGGTGCTACCGACGGGATTAGGCAAGAGCGAAAAATATGTATGACCACCGTTTTCGTTGACACGCGACTTTCGAAAACAAAACACCCGCGGAAACCTTTCAAAAGTTTCCGTCAATCATACATGTTATCGACAGATCGGATCGAAATCCACCAGTCACAGCCCGCTAGCACAACGTAAAGAAGGTCTGAAGGTCACACCAATGGCTGTGATTGGTGGATTTCGATCCGATCTGTCGATAACACACAAGACTTCCGGTAATTCTGCTTGATTATTCGCGCTGACAGATATTTTAATTAGGGGGCGGCAGACAAATAGTCAAGTAATTATATCAGGCGTACCTTCCCGCCGCGACAAAAAATATAAGGGCCGCCTGATCGCAGGTTACCTTCGGACGGTATTTTGAATTACAGACGCGATCGCAAACTTCATTCAATAACGTTGCGTAAAAGCCTGGCTGATGTCTTGCACGCTTCGACATGTTAATCTCGCAAATTAGTTATTAACAACTGAATGGATTGAATAAAACTTAACCGGCATTTTGTCTCCACTTCACAACAAAAAACTCAGTAATGAAAACCAAATAAGTTTATTTTGGGATGTCTGTCGAGAACCAACCCGAAGAGTACACGATGCCTGCCGAGTACCAACTCGAGGCGTAAATACCCTTAGTATACATACATGCATACATTCGTACCTCGTGCACCATATACAATCCTCATATAAAACATTATTATTCATTCAAAATATATCCCCGTTTCTGATTGGTTAAAACCACACGCATAATTTGCAATAACCGGCTGCTGTTGACCAAATATTGAACCAATGACGTCAAAAGTGCAGCCCGCTGCAAATTATTGAACCGATGACGTTAAAATTGCGTCAAAAGTACAGCCCGCTGCAGATTATTGAACCGTTGACCGAGAAAATCTGTGGACGAGGTTGTTATTTTTGGTGAGCGGGAAACTGAACAAAGAGCGAAATGGCGAAACTCCTTTAAGGACAGGGAAATATTTTAAATAAATAATAAAGCAATTATTGAATTCGGCTTTCGTAGGATATGAAGAATTCTGCATATCTCGGAGGATGTTATCCACCTCGGCCTTCGGCCTCTGTGGATAACACCCTCCTTGATCTGCAGAATTCTTCATATCCTACTCAGATTCATTCAATAATTGCTAAATACCTTACACATTAAAATATATGGTATAGGTCACTGATAACTCAACTCCAACAAAAAGGGATTAACAGAGCTGGGCAACCAGCCGGTTGTACGTAGGCTAGAAAATCCCTTTTGGGGAAAAATACGACAGTAAGTCTGGGTAGGAACCATGACTCAAACTCTAAGCAGTTAGCAGCACATCCTACGAGGCTTTACAGTTCAAACAAAATAAACTAAAATTAGAAAAGAAACTTGGCATCAGCCAAAGGTTAATGGTTGGTTCTGAAGGCTTAGATGGAAATCACGTACCATACTCTCTCTTATATACAACTGCTTCATTACCCATGATGTTTTTGCCTAGGGCCCAGGCCTTGTCGTATCACGTGCCAACAAAATATCTATTTCTGCCTAATTCTTAGGCTCAATCATTAGAAATGCCATCTTTTATGTATATCAAAATTCCATCTTTTATGTATATCAACCGTAAATGTAATAAAAATTAACTCTAAATGTAATACTAACCACAAATGTAATAAAAATCAACCCTAAATGTAATAACTTACCCCACTGTAAATGTAATACAATTTAACACTGAATGTAATAAGCTGACCAACCGTAAATGTAATACAAGTTAATTTTAAATGAAACAATACGTTACTTAGGTTGGCAAAGGCGTATATGACATCAATATCACCAGTGATAAAAAAGCACCTCAATAGATTGTTGGATTACCCAATCACTGTTAATCCCCATTTACTAACTAAACCGTTAGGCGCAGATTACCCCGGGGTTACTTCATACAACACTTATACGAGTATGTGCCGCCCAACAGGATCGGGATTTTGAAGCTCCTGAGTTAGAGCTGAGTATCCATTTTAGAGACGTTTCCTATATACTGAGATCGCTGGACGGTTCAACATTCAGAAGTCATCTGGAAAAATGGAAGGACAAAGTAACGAGAACCTGAACTGTTGTGAACGTTTCCGTTACACAGGTTTGTTTGTAAGTTGATTTTTATTACATTTGTGGTTAGTATTACATTTAGAGGTAATTTTTATTACATTTACGGTTGGTATTACATTTAGCGTTGTTATTACATTTAGCGGTGATACAATTGCGTGATCCGCTACAAAGATTTCGGAAATTATTTTTGTAAATGATCAACCATCAGGAGGGATATTTTTTTGCGAAATCTTCAGAAGTTTCAAGTTAAGCTTTGACCGGAACTACGCAAAACCTCCGTAATGCTCACAAAAAATGATAACCGAGACTTCAAGTGATGCCCGGTAGCCGTAAGGGAGCTTTTATTAACACTGTTATTACATTTGAAGTTAACTTGTATTACATTTACGGTGGGGTAAGTTATTACATTTAGAGTTGATTTTTGTTACATTTGTGGTTAGCGTTACATTTAGAGTTAATTTTCTTACATTTACGGTTGGTTTTACATTTAGCGTTGTTTATTACATTTAGCGATAATACATGTGTAAATGCAAACTATTATGCCGCCCGTTGAGAAACTGAGAACTGCAAGTACATGTCGCGAAAGACAATAGCATTCTTGGGCGATTTGCTCCAATTCAGATATTTTTCTATTCTGGAGCAGGGGCCCGTTTCTCGAAAGTCCCGGTAACTTATCGGGCCCGAAATCGTATTTTTAAATCAAAGTCTCAAGAAAAGTAAGGTGTGTTCTGACCTCTAATGAAGTCTATATTGTTTCTTTAGCTGATAACTTCACTGTATATATAATTTTCAAAACTTTGAAACTCTCGTCTGGAATGAAAAACAGAACAGCTTAACGGGCCCGGTAATTACCGGGACCTTCGAGAAACAAGCCCCAGGAGTATGCCAACACCATCAAAGTAATTCAAGGTAATGAAAATGTCGCAACTCGGCTACAGGCTGCATTTGACCGACTATCTCAGAGGAAAATAATGTGAAAACGTACACATGCTGTCATGACTGATGACAAACCAAGAGACTATGAGGGTGAGAGAACACATCCCCCATACATGGGCCTCTTCCTATGATAATCTTTTTCAATCTAATTTTAGCGCGTGGTCAAACTGCGAGGCTATTTTAGGAAAGACACCTGATTGGCCAATTTAAATGACATGCTAACATTGCTGTTAATTTTAGCAGCTGATCAAATATGCAAAAACCTTTCGCCGGCATTTTTGAAGCGCCTTTCGTGAGGTCAGAGGAAGAATAATTCTAACTTTCTGGCGCTTTGAAAGAGCTTTCAAACGAGATATTTTTCTCGCTTTAGGCCGCTCAGTACTTTTCCAGGAACGACTTAAGAGTGTGATAAGAATGCAATTCTTGTCAGCAGCGCCTAATGTGAATCAGTCATGCAGAGGGCTAGACTGACAAGCCTAATTTCCGAAGTAAACCCAGAATATACATGTAGAAGATAATTTTCCTGCCAAGCACTTTCAAAAGGCTTTCCAAATAGGTCTCTCTCGATCAAAAACGATGTGGTTGTTCCAGAGAAGCACTTTTTTCGTCGTGACACCCAAACTCTGGTAAATATTAGACAGCAATTTCGAAATTAAAGATGCTAAAATTTGCATCCGGATTTTGGGAGCGAAAGTTCTAACAAACGGGAAACAAATATTTAGCTGCCCTGCGCTTTGAATAACCTTTCGAAAGAGATGTTTTTTGATTTAATCCGTTCAGTACTTGTCGAGAAACGACTTTCGTGCGTGTTTATATTGGAATACAATTCTTGTCATCAGCCACGGCCTGGCGCGTCTTGGGAATAAGTCATGCAGACAAATGACGAGACTTATTTTTTTCCAAGTAAACTTAGGTTAAACACATCGAAGATAATTTTCCTGCCTGGCGCTTTGGAAACAATGCTCTTCAAAGAGACCTCTCTTGACTCAAACGTTGCAGTAAGTCCGGTAAATATTACACAGCACTTCCGAAATTAAATATACAAACATTTGCACCGGTATTTCTGGAGCGAAAGTTCTAACAAACGCGAAACAAATATTTTAGCTGTCTTGCGGTTTAAAATGCCTTTCGAAAGAGATGCTTTTCGCTTCAATCCGTTCGGCACTTTCTGAGAAACGACTTTCAAACAGGTTAGAAATTCGAGTCTTGGCACTTTATGTTAATCATTCATCATTCATGCAGGGAAATGACACGAATTCTATTTTACGCCTTTGGAGAAGCACGTATAATTTTCCTGCCCAGCTCTGAAAACGATTTCCAATGCTAACAGTGCGGCAGTTTAAAACAAACATTTTTTTCTTATTCAGATGGACACGACCTGATGACCGTTGGCCATTGCTTGCGTGATCATGGGAGCGAGACTAAAAATAACTTTGACAGCGTGACGCGAAGCATAAAATAGATTGAAAAAGATTATCATAGGGCACGGGGATATGTTCTCTCACCTGATAGTCTCTTGGACAAACTTAACACGAGTCTTTCAGCCAAAAGTATCATGGCCTAACTGACCAATCCCTTTTGACTGGCCAGACTAATAACATCATCGACTGACAAACACTATTCATCTTGACTCTGAAGATGACTTGCGCTCAGGTTGTCGAAACCAGCGTCAGTCACCAACAACAGTTCTTTTCAGAACTACCCTCACCCAGACCGTGATCACGCACAACACGAACTACTGATACTCCTGGGTTCAAACCATTTACTATGTTACTGTAATGTATAAATTAAGGCTGTTAAAATACATCGAACTATCGATGAATCGCGATATTAATGCTGCGATAGCGATGGATCAATAGTGAAAATGAAACATCGATAACATTTGCGACAGTGTAGCGAACTATCGATAGTTAGGTAAAAAATTAACTAGGCCCTGTTTACAAGCAGGTAGGGTAACCCTAGTGCTAGGGTTACCCTGGGGCACTCGCACATTTCTTCTTATTTTCAACGACACATTTACAAGGCAGCTAGGGTTACCCTAGCACCAGGGTAACCCTAGCTGACTGCTAGGGTTACCCTGGCCCTAGGGTAACCCTAGCGCCTTGTAAATGCTCTGCTAGGGACAACTCGTCTACCCGGGACAACGCTATTTTGGCTCCAAAACGCAAAATATGACCACAATACCGACAAAATCAGCGAATTATGACCAAGAAAACATCAAGTTCTTTCACACTTTGTCATATTTTTGCTTTGGAAATAAATTATTTTCAGTTTTGTTATCTGTTCGTGCTTTACTTGCAAGCTCACCGAAGCGTAACAAGCGTAAAGTTGTCTCGGGCAGTAGGGTTACCCTACCTGTAAATTTTGCTTGTAAACCCGGACTATCTTTCAACCCTCTTGCTAGAGTTAGCCTGGCAGTAGGGTAACCCTACCTCCTTGTAAACAGGGCCTAAAAACAATCCACCTACTGCACCTAGCATTTTTAGCATCTTGATTCTTGAACCACCATTAGGGTCACGCCATCCTCGTTCCCGGGTCTACTCTAATGTTAGAGTGGGTTTATATAAATGGCTGAGGTTCATTTAAAACACGGCGGCCAATTTTGTGATCGAGCTAAACAAAAAAGGAAAGGCTGCTGTATGGAAATACTTTGGCTTCATAAAAGAAAAAGAAGACC
Organism: Platygyra sinensis; assembly: GCA_019787425.1. Taxonomy (NCBI): domain Eukaryota; kingdom Metazoa; phylum Cnidaria; class Anthozoa; order Scleractinia; family Merulinidae; genus Platygyra; species Platygyra sinensis. Next base: position 2,471 of record JAHPZR010018242.1, on the reverse strand, counting down.
CTGCCATTATTGACAATACTGACAAGAGTGGGTTGCAGCCTAAGCATATCACGAATGTCGTAAACATCCGGTAGATTTGCAAGATTTGAAAGGTTCGGCCTTGTTCTCAGATGCCTCGAGTCAGAAAACTATCGCAATACTATTGCAATAGTACTACACTATCGTAATACTGCCGCAATATCGATGTGACCTATTGGAATACAAATTTGCAATAGTTAAAATGTCCTCCGGCAATAGTCACCCTTAGTATAAATAACGGTTTGTGATATATCCCAGGGGCCCGGGTTTGGCCCCATTTTGCAGTCAGTTTTTGTAATTAGAAGAAGACCTCAAACCTAAAGAAACCAAGCCGCAATGGGCAATGCGTTGTTTATCATTTTGAACATGATCTGTGCGATGCAGATTATGTCAGCTACACACCCTGACACCTTTTTCAACATGTTGCTGAACACAAAAAATTCGGCAATCGCAAGCATTTTCGTGAAGCGCATGGTGGGAGCGATCTTTTGAATGAGAGCCATTTTAAGATTGTGAGAAAGTGCCAAGCGCAAATTTGATTGTTTAGTGTTTGAATGCTTTACATCAAGAAATTCAAACCTAAACTGAACGTCCAAACGGACTCCATACGTGCGAAACTTTTTGTTTAACTTGTAAATTATTTTCTTCACTTATTGTTCGTTTTAGTATTTGAAGAACCTTGTTTTTATACATTTTTGACTTGATAATGACGTTGCGGTAACGTGGAAATGTCGTCGATTTTAATTCAGCTTTTCAGCTCTTATAAATCTTAGAATGCTTTTAAGAAATGTTCTGTCGCAAGTTTTTATCGTCAAATGTTTTTCTAAATCACTTCTTCTCCGAAACCTACACTTCTACTGAATTAATTTGTTTTTTTCTACATATATAGTTTACTTACTATTTATTGTCCCATAGCAGGCTTATTGTTTTTATATATTTATGGTTAGATTTATCAAAACCGTGTAAATACTTTGAGCCAAAGTGATTAATCATCCATATGTTTGATTCCACAACTTCTTTCGGCCTTATAAAAACTAAAAAATTAAAAAACATAAAAATAAAGATAGAAAGAAGAGCAAGAAAAGGATGGTAAGAGAGTGAAAGAAAATCCAGAAGACTGACATTCCATTTTATTTTTGTATCGTCGACTTTTGAGTGGGGCGCGATTTTTTCAACACTGTTGTAATAATATAAGTCAGTTGTTTGTACGTGAGCGACAAACTCGAAATCTTAGAAAAAGAACTATGCCTTGGTTTGAGCATCTTGAAAAGTTTAGTGAATTTTTCAAGTTCTTTGTTTGTAATCTTAATTAATCTTCTAGATCATTAACCATCTTTGTTCCTTTATGAATTAAGATAATCGATCTCTTTAGTGTTTTTCTGTCTTGGTAAACAGTTTAACAAATAGGAAGAATTAATAAATGAAAGTGCCGAAAATAAAACTTGCGCCTATATTATACAAAAAGCTTTCTTTGTGAGATTTATATTAGGAAGGAATGCTGTTTTTAAAAATTCAAATCATGCACAAGAATGTGGAATATTAGGACTCAGCTAAATATTACGACGTGAAGATGAACACTGACGAACTCAACCTCCAAACAAACTGTGTAAAGTAGAAAGAATGATCTTCCTGAAGGCATTAAATTTAATTCTCTTTATTTTTTTTAACGCTTCTAAGAGCTAGATATGGGTGAGGGTAATAATGTCAGAAGGTTTTGATGTTTTTCTTAGGAGTTGAGATGACTTATTTTTGGAACGTAATCTATATAATTAAATTTTACAATATGTTGAACCAAGCTACAAATGATGTGTTGTATCACCGTATCTTAACATAATATCACTTAGTTTGCAAATCTACGATGTCATGCAACTTGGTTCATTTATAGCAACCGACCTTTGAACATTTATAGCTATCTTCATGTCCTTTATGAACGAGCATGTCTTGACGCCGAACCTCAATATTTCCCGAGCTATATCTATCTATCTATATATTTGGCTGAGTTCAAAAAGGTAAATTTATCTATATATTTGGGATATTGATTGTGCATTTGATGCATCTTGATCAATATTTTACAAAAGTAATCTTAGCCTTTAGTTTGTTTATATTATACATTTTAGAATAAACCGTCCAATGAAAAACTGTGAGCAGAAAGCCACAACTAATTCTGTATACCGTAATAGTACAATCAGGCCTAGCCCACCCGAGCTGGTGAAGTAATGATGGTGCGACCAAAGAAACTTTACGTTTTCATATAAGAAATAAAATTAAAAGTAATCTCTTCTTCTTTTCCTTGCAGTTTTCGTGAATAATCCGAAGACATTTTCTCCAGTGCAATCTTTACTGCTTTTCCCTTGAGTTATATAAACACTAATTAAAGCTTGGAGAACTCAGTTAAAAGCTGTGAAAACACAGCATTTCTCCATCCCACACGCGTTTGTATCTAACAACTAGAC
>JAHPZR010018240.1:12500-17526 GCA_019787425.1 Platygyra sinensis | reverse complement strand
GATTTGCTCGCGGACTGAGCTCACTGTAAACATGCATGATAGGATGATGGACAGCGACGTAAGGAAGTCAATAGTAAAGATGAAACTGTTTAAACAACTTGGTAGTAAAGACTCCAGCAACTGAGGACTGGAAGATATAGCAGTTTAAAAATGCATTGGTCGGATTCTGAGCGACAGATTATACAGTCAGAGATACCATTGAAATTTAACGGCAGTTTTCATGAAAATGACCGGGTTCGTCTGCCTTGCCTTAAGTTTACATTCCCCTTAAAGAAGGAGCTGCGGACCCTGATTAAGCAAAACTGACGGATTTACACCTTAATTTCGTCTTCTTTACTCAAAGATTCTTTACGACGAAGACGTACACGACATTACTATTGCTAATATTTTCTGTCTTTTCTTGTTATAGCTTTGATTCAATGGATACCGCCCCGTCCGTCTTCATCAACTGTCGTTGGACGGCCACCAAGTAAGAAATTATACATTTTCACTGAAATAGAGATCGAGTTGCAATAGAGCATCTAAATAATGATGTAATCGCTTTGGGTTCAATATTTTTTTGTTCTCTGAGTGGTTAATAAATATAGGCCTCATGCGAGGGACGAAAATCAATCCGAGCAGACAAGTTACTTGTTTCAACCAATCAGTAGCAACGAGAAAACCAATCGTGACTTTGAATACATTTAGTTTTTATCCTTTGCATACTGATTGGTCGATTGCAGTATTAGGGTAAGGCTCGATCTCCACTCGCTGTTCCGAACGGGAAACGAGCTCGCACTCCTTCCCCGAACTCTTCTCAGGGAGCAACAAAGACCGAACGCGAGAGAGCGGTGGAAAACTAGCTTATATTGGGGGAAGATTAATAGATTATTTGGGGTGCGTAGGCGCTTCAGATTATAGAAAAATCATATAGCGTAGACTTGAAAACGAAACATCTTGCATTGTTGTAAGAAGAATAAAAATTAAGTTCATCTAAAATTCGTGCATTCCCACTTCCTCCCGTCCATCGATAATCTTATGATCGTCCTGCCTTTGAGTTTGCTATGTTTAGCTTGAATAGAAATTTAGCGTACTCGACATTTTCAGTTGTCGGTTAGAGTCTTATGCTTCGTACATTCATCTTTAGGACCTCGGAATGTGGAGTGTGGAACGAAAAAGCCCGGTTCCAGAATTGTTGGGGGCACAGACGCGCAACCAGGGTCTTGGCCGTGGCAAGTGCTGTTGGACAATAAGGCGTTTCTGGGCCCTGTTTGGTGTGGAGGCTCCATTCTTGCCCCGTACTGGGTCGTTACCGCCGCTCACTGTTTTAATAATGGCAAAGATCCTGCTTCTTTTACTCTGACCGTAGGTAAGGACACACTTCTAGCTGGCTCTTTATCACACTGTAATGCCATAATAACATGATAATAATTAAGAGCCGTTCCACTTCAAAGATTTAGATATTTCTGCATATATTGTTCAAGTACTTTCTACAGCTTCTATGATGATAGACTATGAAAAGTAGCACAATCATTTTTTTACTGTATCCCTGACAGCATTTAATATCCCAATTGTGGACTGAAAAGCGTTTCTACATTTAAAAGTTACATTCAAGTTCGAACGCGAGTCTTGAAATATTCATATTTATGGCTCTATTCTATGGATTCAATTTGTTTTCTAACCACACGTTTATCTGTGTAACAGGTGAATATAATCTTGGTAAAGCAGACGGAACCGAGCAAGTTATTCCAATTGATCAAATTTTCATACATCCTAATTATAACCCGCCAGCGACTGGGCCCGACTATGACGTGGCATTGATCAAACTGAAGAAGCCAATCAGGTTCAACAATGACGTAAGACCTGTATGTCTGCCCACCAGGGATTTTCCACCTGGAACTAATTGCTATGTCACTGGATGGGGCGCTACACGAGAGGGGGGAAATATTGCACAGGTAAATATGACTTATGTACACGATTTAAATGATAAGCGTGTGTGAATCGAAATCCACAAATGAGCTGGAAGAAAAGTTCATTCACGCCGCAAGGTATGAAGAGAATAAGACAATGAAAACTATGACTTTTTGTTTTAGATTTTGCAGCAAGCCCAAGTTCCTCTAGTATCACGTGGCACTTGTCGGCGAGCATACAGCGACCTCGGATTGCCCGTGACGGATCGCATGCGTTGTGCAGGTTTCTCACAGGGAGGAGTTGATTCATGCCAAGGAGACAGTGGTGGACCGCTGGTCTGTCCAAGCAATAACAAGTGGTATCTTATGGGTATCGTCAGCTGGGGAGTTGGTTGCGCGCGCCCAAATAGATTCGGAGTGTATTCTGACGTATTGGCACTGAAGCCCTGGGTGCAGAATACAATAAATCAAAACCCAACTCCATAATTGTCGAAGGCAGTGAAGAGATTGAAATTGTCGTTTGAGGTCTAGCTCACGCTTAAAGTGTCCATACGGCCAAAAAGTTATTTTAGGTTTTCATCATCTCTATAACATCTAAAAAGGTCTTCAAACCCAAAACAGCGAATTCCGATGCTTTTTGCCATAAAATCAAGCTTTAAATTTCCCGCCTTGGCCACGCCCAATGAAGATGACCGCGTAATGATAGATTGGTGACGAATGACGTCACTTCAGGGATATCTCAAAGCTTTATGCTTTTATTTTGCTTGCTTGACGACCGCATTGCTTCGCCAACTTCAATTTGTTTGTTTTTTGGCGAGGAAAACTCCTCACCACTACTGAAACAACATGTACAATTAGCTAAACTAGAAGGATCTCGTGATTCCTGACTTGACGTCACGACCCACTCAGAAACCCAGACCCCTTTCTGCACTGACTCACGGTCAACTTCATTGGGCGTGGGTGAAGCGGGAACTTTAAGGCGATATCTTAGGGTGTTAAAATCTCAGAATCCAATTGTTTTTTTCTTAGAATACCTTTTTTCACAGTATAGAGCTACCATAACTATAAAAACCCTGTTGGCCGTATAGACACTTTAACGGATAATGAAAGAATCACGGAAAACTAATAAAAATAATCTCGCTTAAAAGGAGTACAGTTATGAAATTTTTACCTTTTGATTTTTTGAGTATATCACGTAGAATTCCATGAAAGAGTGAAAACGGCGTTTACCGTTTGCAAATATCTGCATTAGTTCTGGAGATATTTAAGTTTGAAAAATGGGTAAAATATGCAAATATCATGACTGATAACGTCATACACAACCCAATATTATAATGAGTATATAAAAATAGCTATATTAACCAATTTGCAGCGCAGACTCGAGCAGACCATAGAAACTTGGTAGGCTCCTAGTTCCACAGAAACACACCTATGGCTATAGAAAATTCTGTTCCTATGGCAACTCACTCTTTCATCTTATTCCCCACCCACTTGATTTTAATATGTTAGTGATTTTCAGCTTTAAAAATATTAAACAAGGTCACTAACTCGAGGTAACTAATTTATATGCTTGCTGGATCATGCATATGAGGTACTGTTAGCAAACATCAAAATGGACCTCCAAAGGTGGCCAGAAAGCTTTCAGTAAGGAGGAGTTCTGGAGCCCAGTATGTTGCCATGGTAACAGAACTGTAAAGTCGCATTGTGGAGCACGTTGAGTAGAATCATACTGCAAAGTGGCTGAGATATATCTTTTTATCATATCTGAAGAAAATTTGGTTGAGTGTATGACGTGATCAGTTGGCTAGTTTGCATATTTTAGAAACTTGAATATCTCTGAAACGAAAAGAGATCTTTGAAAATAGTAAACGGCATTTTTCTTCTCACACAGACTTCCTGTTTATCATTTCAAAATGGCTTGGATAGGAAAGTAACACGGCTTGGGTCACGCGAAAATCTTATATTTTAGTTTGACGATAAAATAACTTCTAAATAGTTCAATCCTGTAAGACTAATCCATTATATATAAGGAATAAAAGAGGGAATGTAAAGTATTGTCAAGTGTAAGCATTTTTGTACTTGTAGTGGACTCGTTCTACTTCCGTTCGTCTAAATTTCAGACTTAGTTCTAGTTTTCTCGGTTTTCTATTTCCAGTTTTCTTTTCCCTTACGGTCTGTTCCCGAATGTCGTGATCAGAAATCCTCGCTGATGCATGCAGGACTTGATCGGGTCTCTGTAAAGTGCGGACCGGATGGCGGATGGCGGATAGAAAAATGCGGATGATAAAATGCGGATGGAAAAATGCGGATAAAAAATTGCCAATGACACTTTGCTGATAACAAAATAGAGCACTTTTCCGTGTTTACATACTGGCCTCAGATAAACACGAGGAGGGTTGGGAGAATTCAAGGCAGTTATGTAGACAAGAGACGTCGTCGAGGGTTTGCATAACTTTCGAGAATTCTCCCAGCTCCTCGAATGTTTAGATGGGGCTATGTAACACGGAAAAAGTGTTCTATTGCTTAATTGTAGCGGCGCTTCACTCAATTTAACAATGCCTCAAAGGCCGGTGAATCTAGCGGAAGTGGAATTGCACGGACAATGGAGTTTATTTAACAAATAAAGAAGCTTAAGGTGGCTCCCTATAGTTTTTTGACCGCGCGCGAGCTGATTTCAAAAATCTCGCGATGGCGCGAGCTTTCATACTCTACGCAAAAGTCGCGCGCGGAATCACGCAGTAAAATGCCGACAAACATGGCGTCCAAATTTTTAAAATTTGTTTACCGAAAATGTTGCGTGGATCGGCTCCGGTTTCAAAGCATTTATCGACTGAATAGAAGACCCTACCTTTCCCTGCTTAATTTAAAAGAGAAATGTACGAGGTATGCAGGAGTTCCAACCAGTGAAGCTGACTTGTTCGATCGCTACCGATCATCGAGCGGGGCAAAGCAAGGTAGTATATTACCACACATATTTGCAGTCCGTGGCGTTCTTTGTGGAGCTTACACAAAAGCCAAGATACGAGTCAGGATGTGACACCCCTACAAGTTTAGTCGTCTGCCGAGGCGCGAAGCACGAACTGACGCTTCGAAAATAGAAAATATAAACCAAACACAGCAAACAACAATCGAATTTT
>JAHPZR010018240.1:0-5000 GCA_019787425.1 Platygyra sinensis | reverse complement strand
CACGCTTCGACATGTTAATCTCGCAAATTAGTTATTAACAACTGAATGGATTGAATAAAACTTAACCGGCATTTTGTCTCCACTTTACAAAAAAAACACAGTAATGAAAACCAAATAATTTTATTTTGGGATGCCTGTCGAGAACCAACCCGAGGCGTACACGATGCCTGCCGAGTACCAACTCGAGGCGTACATATCCCTTAGTATACATACATGCACACATTCGTACCTCGTGCACCATATACAATCCTCATATTTAACAATTATTCCACGAGCGCGCGTTGGATATGAGATGATAGATAGCCAACGAGGCGCGTAGCGCCGAGTTGGCTATAATCATCTCATATCCAACAAGCGCGAGTGGAATAATTGTTTTATTAAAAACAACCACCAATTTTTGCTAAAATCTTGCCACGTTTTATTTCGCAAAATCCTCTCTTGGACCGGAAGAGGAGGTATAATGTAAGTGACTTCCGCTCCAAAATTTATATTTGTCACATGTCTATCACAACTGTCAGCTCCATAGCAACGCGAAAGGGTTAGAATGTCAGTCAAAGCGATGAAACTTCAGTCGAAGAAGGTCAAATTTTCGGAATTTACATCGCAAAACAGTTGAAAAGACACCCCGAGAATGTTGACAAAAGAAATTCAAGAGCTAGGACCGAAATTATTGTGAATGTGGACATTGGTACAGTTATAAAAGTTGAAATGAGGAGGAAAACGTTGCCCTCGATCGCCATGTGCGAAGCTTGCCATGCTGTCTGAATTAACCGAGAGCTGGTTGTGCTGAACGAAAACGGACGCAGGAGTTGCTTGAATTGCCGTTGTTGATGTATTTCCAGGCTTAGTTGCTGTTGTGTTCTCCTTGTCGGCTGAACAGGCAGAAGGTGACGATTGGCGTGAAGTTTCGCTGCTGTGTAGGAATGTGCTAAGCACATTTGACATCATTCGTTGTTGTTCGAGGGAAGGTCGCTCGTTGTAACTCTCTATCGATTGATCGGACTTGTGACCGGTCACTGACCTGATGTGCCTTGTCTCGCAGTTGCTGTCAGATAGTACTGTTACTGATGTTGCCCTGAGGCAATGATTTGTCAGGTGCGGCAGAATTCCAGCGCGAGAGCTCATTGATTTCATCATGGTGTTGAGAGTGTTCAGTCCGAGTGGTGCGTTGCAAAACCATACTTTGTCTTCGTCAGGATTAAAACTTTTCACCTCCCGTGGCCGCTGAAAAAGAGCATCTAGTTTTGGATTTAAGTGTGACAAGTAATTCTTGATTGTTTTCACGGGACATCTGTGATGATCTGGTGCGGAAAATATCTTTGCGTCAGACTCGTCTTCGGCATCTGACAGGCCACCTTGATGGTTTTTCGTCGCTGGTACTGCTCCGCTGGTACTGCCTGTTGAGCTCGAAATATTCTTCTCCTTGAGGAGTTATCCTGAGGGGAAGCATTCCGGGTTTCATCTCTCGCTGATTCTGTCTTCCCCGTCTCCCGAAGAAAAGAGCAAGATAGAACCATGCCGTTCTTTGCAGTTGTGCGGGATCTTTGGTGTCCGCAGGACCTAGCTCACCACTCTCAAAGAGCTTCTGGATTTGTTGTTTAGAAATGGCTTTCTTGTGAACTATGCCGCTTATCCTGCCAGACTTTCTGAGGTCCTTCACAAAGGCGTCCAAGATTTTGTTTGCCTCCGTGAAAGCAGCGTCGGCGATGATTGAGAACTGTTTACATCGTGGAGGTGAGAGAAGGTACCTGTCAATGGCTGCACGGATTGACTTCAGAGAAGATGACTTGTAAAATTGGCCGTCGTGTTTTCTTGCAGATGTGTAAAAACTTTTTAGACAGGTATTCAGTTCTTCTTTAGTCATGTCCTAGATTGGTGTAAGAAATTTGTTTCCAACAGAAGTTGAAAGCCAGTCTGAAAGGTTAGTGGCGTGTGAGTAATTAATTAACACTTAATTGGTTTAATCGCAACTTGTAAACACCGAGTTATAGGAACGAAAGTTTTGTAAAAATAGAAATGTAGAGATAGATACCTTGGAATATTTTCACACCATACTTTGTGGCTTTCTTTGTGTTGCCTGGTGTTGCATTTTCTACCAGTTTAATGACTTCATCTTCCGTTAATTCTGTCGCGAAACGGTTTTCTTCGGCCGCCATTGTTTCTCTCCGCGGAAAAAAGCTTCAGAATTTCAGCTGTTGTGCTGACGCGTACACTTACCATATTTGTAGGGCATGGTATAATGGCTCATATACCGTGGCCACTAAGCCAATCAAATTCCTTGAATTGCATTATACAATGACCCAGTTTTTAATAATTAACAATTATTCCATGAGCGCGCGTTGGATATGAGATGATAGATAGCCAACGAGGCGCGTAGTGCCGAGTTGGCTATAATCATCTCATATCCAACAAGCGCGAGTGGAATAATTTTTTTTATTAAAAACGCCCCCAAAATATAGAAAACTAGACTACAATAAAAACAAAAAGGCCCAAAAAATCACGCGTACGCTCGTCATTTTTGTAGATCATGGTATAATGGCTCATATACCCTCCTTGATCTTCAGAATTCTTCATATCCTACTCAGATTCATTCAATAATTGCTAAATACCTTACACATTAAAATATATGGTATAGGTCACTGATAACTCAACTCCAACAAAAAGGGATTAACAGAGCTGGGCAACCAGCCGGTTGTACGTAGGCCAGAAAATCCCTTTTGGGGAAAAATACGACAGTAAGTCTGGGTAGGAACCATGACTCAAACTCTAAGCAGTTAGCAGCACATCCTACGAGGCTTTACAGTTCAAACAAAATAAACTAAAATTACAAAAGAAACTTGGCATCAGCCAAAGGTTAATGGTTGGTTCTGAGGGCTTAGATGGAAATCACGTACCATACTCCCTCTTATATACAACTGCTTCATTACCCATGATGCTTTTGCCTAGGGCCCAGGCGTTGTCGTATCACGTGCCGACAAAATATCTATTTCTGCCTAATTCTTAGGCTCAATCATTAGAAATGCCATCTTTATATGTTTTGATTACCTAAGTTTCTATAAGCGTAAGCCTGTTTTATGTTATCTTTACCATTCGGACTTCAAAGAGAAAAAGACGTGTTAATATCGTGACTCTCGGTTAGTACTGCGTTAACCGGCAGGGTAAAAGAGCGCGAGTGTGAAGTACACGTGAATGACCTGTGCCTTGCGCTCGCTGTTTGAGCGACCCTGTTTACAAAACTATCGATTTTACGGATGCGGCTTGATCAAAGGAAGTTTGTTAAAGGTCTATTGAGTCAAACATATCGCTGCACACAAATGTGCAAATCGCTTTGTTAGGCAGAGTGGCCTGCCGTGAATCTTTGTGCGCTATTATTAGGATTTACTTTACGCATCCAACCGTTTCATGACAGCAGCTGAAATCTACAAAGAGACTCAAGTATTCCCAAAGCTAAATCTGTTGACCAATCACAACCGACGATTTCTAGGCATGCATTCACCGCTAAATGTAATAAAAACGCTAAATGTAATACCAAGCGTATTACTAAATGTAATAAAAATCAACTCTAAATGTAATACTAGCCACAAATGTAATAACCAATCAGATTGCAGGATTTGTTGCATTCCGCCCGCTCACGAGCCGAAAAAAGATAAAAACTATTATGCCGCCCGTTGATTTAGACGTCGCATTTCACATGCATTTAATTTGGCAATTCGATTCGGCGCATGTAAAATGCGACGTTTACACCAGGCCTAAGATGATATAAAGTCAGCTTTGATAAGTGTTCGCTTTGATTCTCGATAGATTTTACGATGGAAGGTTCACTCAATGTAGATAGCTTTGTTAAGTCGCTCTTATTCTCGATAAGTTTCACGATGGAAGGTTCACTCTTAAGTAATCGCTCGTAAATTTGTCTCTCCAAATACTCACTCATAAATTTTCCCTCATAAACTAGAGCATCATAAAGGTTGGGGAACGTGTCGTTCCCTAAAAAGCTATAATCTTTCTCTTGACTGTACTCCATGCTTCGTGCTTCTCAAAATGGCGGATAAGATTTCAATCAGCCAGCGAGCACCCCCAAATGTAACGAGCCCGCGATATATCTCAAGTCAGCGATATATCCCTAACAATGTAACGTTGAAAAAACGAACTGTCTGCATTTTAAGACCGGTGCCCCAGCCTCTGGCTGGGCCCCGGTAATTACTTGATACGGTGATGGGACAGAAGCAGGGGTTACGAATTGTTACTTTCATTCTCATTCTCGTCCCAAGAGCCCACGATCCTTCTAGCCTGTGGCAGGAATCGAGAGCTCTGGGAGCAACCATTTCAGGCATGCGCTATAGATGCAGACTGCGTGAAACCGGATGGGCAAAATTCGCTTATTTCCTTTGTCATTTCAAAATGGTTGCTCCCAGAGCTCTCGATTTCCGACCGCTGGTCAAGGGGAACGAAGACTCCGGGAACGAGATTGTTTCATTCTTTATTATTGTCTCGGTCTCTCGGACGAGGATAACTCGGTCTCTCGCACTGATAACTTCATGAATGTTTTCAATGGCGTTACATCTCCCCTTGTATTCTCTTACCGTTGCGTTTTTGCACCATTTCTTCATAATGCTAGTGGGCTTTAACTTTACTTAACCCACTGATTAAAACTTCAAGGAGGAGGGGGGAAGGGGGTGAATAGGTTTTCGGATCGACGTATTTGGCCTTAAAAATCGCACGGATTGTAGATTTTTGCTGTAAATCGAGCAGATTGGCGGATTTTGAAAACACAATGGATCGTGGATCACTGCTGTAATTTTTGTCGTGGACTCCGGATTGTGCCTGTCTTATTTTCGGATCTTGGGTCCTAAATGAAATTTGGATCATAGATCTTTCTTCAGCCTTGGACGGAATGATTAAATGAATTCAAGCAAATTATTTCTTTTTTCGAAAGAAGTTAATTTAAACTCAGGCGTGAGACTGTTATTAGATTTGTATTGTGTTGTAGTCATAAGCATGTT
>JAHPZR010018238.1:0-23907 GCA_019787425.1 Platygyra sinensis | reverse complement strand
CAACACTATCGACGCTTTGTCAGCTCGGCTCGATTCAGCAACTGTACATTACACCACACAAAATGACTTTCTTGGCTTTCCTGTACCGCTATTCATTGCGAACATTTTGTTAAAAATGTTAAAAAGTGTTAAAAACCGATTTAGGAGGTCAAGCCTACAAAAAAACGAGAAGTATCAAGGATTTCTCGTTCTTAAACCACGAGAATACCGATCCTTTCGTCGATCGATCGAAGGAATTTCGAAGGAAGACAGGCTGATGGTGATGACCACTGACCAGTTTATACTGTGACGTGAAAAAGCGTATTTCCGCGGTGCCCTTTACTTCTAAGTATGATAAATTTCGAATGTTTTTATAGTTCAAGTCTAATGAACAGATTTCAGCAATTGTTTTAAAGCGAAACTGATAGGGCAACTCACACCGCGGCCTCTCATTCTAACTTATTACTTCCCAGATTTTAGAAGAATTTAAGGTTATTCGTACCTGACCCAGAGCAAAAAGCACGTTTTGAGAATATTTGCTTCACAATAAAATCATTTTATGCGGGAAAATTTGGAAATTTATGCGAGAGAACAAGAACTGGCGGTGCAAAATTGTGTCACGCACTCTTTCGCGGCTGAAATATTAGCCATGTTGATAAAACTCCTGCACTTTCAAGACGTTAGTGCCCAAAGTTTTCTTCCTGTTCCCGGTACACTAGGCCTAGTGCTCAACATTGATATTAGTCCGGGCTCCAGATCACGTTATGCTTTTTAGAAACACGCCTTCAACCAGCAGCATGCCAGCTAAAATTTAGAGAAGGCCATTTGTTAGGCCTTTTAAAAAAATCATAATTAATTTTTCTTAGGCCGGATTTTAAATATTTTACCATTGATCAAAAGAAGAAACATAAAAAAAATGATCCGTAAGTTTTATTGTTATTGAGTAAAAGGGTAATTTTTCAGCATCATGAGTGCAACGCCTAAATTTGACTTGTAACATAACGATTTTAACGGTTTTTGACCGTCCTCGGAATCGTCGCCAGAAATATTGAAAAACAGGACTTAAAGGCAAATTTTTGCTAATTTTGTTTATCATATGGACCAACTGTCTCAAACAGAAAATTTGAAGAAATTCTATTTTTGGCCGAAAATCGAGTGGTCGGTTCTTACACGGACAGCCTCTTAAGAGAGAATGTCCCGGAAGACCGCGTGAAATCACAAAAATGTGGCACATGTTTGAAAAATTGATTTCCGTCATCTTTTGCTCAGAGACACCATATGATGAGTTAATAAACGTGGTATATTTGTTTTGTTCAGATCTACTTTTGTTTTCCAAAAAAATTGGAAAAATTGTACATGAGGCCAACCGCTACAAAATGGTGGACATTAAATGGCCGAGTATCAACACAAGAACTTCGCCACTGAAAATTGCAAAAGCAAGTTCGCTTTTCCTTTTTTTGTGTATTTGTATGGGAGGTATTGGAAAATCATTTAAGCCGAAAACGAGGAATTTTCATCTAAATTTGAATTCACAGCGCGTGTTTAAAAACCACCAATATTTCATGGTTTATTAAAATCTAATTTTGGAGCATTTTTTCAAGACAAGTTTTCCCTATGCGGAATAACTCCGAATCACTTGAGATTTAAGTTGTGATTAGTGGAAATGTTCTTCTTTTCAAAGATATAAAGATTAGTTTGGGGCTTTTAATTACTGCGTGGAAAATGCCCGCTCTATTTCGGGAAAATCGCCACCTCATGGTGTTAACAACTACAAATAATCTAATTAGAGTCTAGCTGTCGAACCCAAAATTCCGAGCAAATCTTAGTTCTTAGCATCCTATTAAATAAAAAAACCAATATTATAAGCTCACCTTGTAAATCTTGTGGCTTAAGATGGGGTTTTATCCATATTTTCTCACCCAAACTGTTATCATCGCTTCGACAATGTTTTACCGAGTATGACTAACTGTCGTGGGTCGTGGGTCGTGGGTGTGGGTGTGGGTAAAAGTCGTGGGTAAAAAAAAATAAAAAATAAATTAAAAAAAAAATTAAAAAAAAATAAAACAAAATAAAAATAAACAAAAAATAGTAAAAAAAAAAAAAAACCAGTTGCTTATGTCCGCATTTGCTAATTGCATTTTAATGATGATGAAAACAAATGAGTGGTATGACAAGAAAAAAAGAAAGAACATAAAGGCAGAAACCGATATGCGACACAACGTAGAATGTTTTTTTTTTCGACGGTGTACTATACTGGTATAACACGCAAACTTCAAATACTCGGCCAAGATTCTCCCATACAGACCCACTTAGCTCGGTTAATGCACCTTTCAGAGTTAAACCCGAGGGGGGGGGGGGGCATAGGGTGGGGAGTTTGACATTTCCTAAAACAATTATTAAAATCCCAACCCCCGGGCGAAAAAGAATTGTCAAACTTAGCAGAAACAAATGGTTTACTTCTCTTCTACTATATAAAATTGAATGATCAAATGCATGATGTCCGATCAAAATCCCCACCCTGGGGATATACGCCACAGTCAAATTCCCGTGGGTTGCCCGACCCCCCCCCCCCCTCCCACCCTCGGGCTTGACATCGATAGGTGCACAATAAGAGTATTGATCATCATTTACTACCCTGGGTGCCAGAGGTTTTTCTTTCTCTCGACAGAATTGAGCGGCGAGGCCGCGAAGGCGAGTCGCGAAGTGGCGAGAAAAAAATATTACGTACTCACAAAATGACCAGCTCCCAGATGGCTTGATAGCTCAGTTGGTAGAGCACTGTATCGGTATTACAGTGGTCAAAATATAGCACCAATCAAGGTTCAATTTTCGCGAGCCTTTCTTTAAGTCTTACATGGTGTGTGACATGCCATTGCGTGACGTACAAACAATACACGTTTCGAACATGTTAGCACGGGACTCGATAATTTTGCTCGTTACGGCCACGAAGATGGTTAAAACTGACTAATTTACAAGCTCACTTGTACATTTTAGAAGGATAGAACCTAACAAAAGCTTCATACTGTCAAGAATTGCGAGGTTTCTACAAGAACCATCCAGGTGCTGTTCAGATCGGTTCATCTCGTTCGGCAAACACTGTTGAACGGAAGATAAGAAGACGATTATTTTGAACGGAATATAGGGAGAAAACCCCACATACGACCACTGAATTTACAAGGTAAGCTTATCAGTATTGATTTTAATTTAATTGGATGCTAAGAACTAAGATTTGCTTTTAATATTGGGTTCGACAGCAGAGACTCTAATAGGCTAGTTTCGAATTGTGCAGAAACAAAAGAACGGAGTCGAGGTTGAGGGGAATAATTTGCATTTTCCTTTGTTATGAACAATGCAAAATGCTAATTATTCCCCTGAACCTCGACTCTGTTCTTTTGTTTCTGCACAATTCGAAACTAGCTTATTAGATTATTTGCAGTTGTTGACACCTTGAGGTAGCGATTTTCCCGAAATAGAGCGGGCGTTTTCCGCGCAGTAATTAAAATCCCCAAACTAATCTTTATATCCTTGAAAAGAAGAAAATTTCCACTAATCACAACTTAAATCTCAAGTGATTCGGAGTTATACCGCATAGGAAAAATGTGTCTTGAAAAAATGCTCCAAAAATAGATTTTAAAACCATCAAATATTGGTGATTCTTAAACACAAGCCGTGAGTTCAAAGTTAGACGAAAACTCCTGGTCTTCGGCTTAAATAATTTGCCAATACCTCCCACACAGATATACAAAAAGAAAAAACGCGATTTTGCTTTTGCACTTTTCAGAAGCGAAGTTCATGTGTTGACACTTGGCGCACTAATGTCCGCCATATTTGAAGTGGTCGGCAGGTTGTACAGTTTTTGCGAATTTTCTGGAAAACAAAAGTAGATCTAAGCAAAAAAAATATACCACGTTTATTAGCTCATCATGAGTTATCTTTGAGCGAAATATGAGGGTAGTCATTTTTTGGACCATGTGCCACCATTCACTCGGTCACGAAAAAAAGGCGCTCTTAAAGTGCCACTGCGACGAAATTTTTCGAATTCCTTGTTTTTGCATTTTCTGAATCTTTAAGTGGTACTTACTCACCTGTCCAAGCCGTTTTGTCCAACAAGCGCGGGAAGATGGTTTTTTTGACGGTTTTTTCCGAGAATTTTTCGTCCGCCATTATCAAATCATGTTCCTGCAACCCCATAAGGCCTTGCTGCTTTGTGACGTCATACTCCTAACCAACTAGGCTCACATGGCGAATTTTGTTATAACATCTCTATGTAGTTCGCAGTTAACTGGCTTCGCAACGTGAATCTAGCGCTCTATTCGAATCGAATCGTGCCCGATCGATGTGTAGTACACGGATGCAGCAATAGATCAGATATGAATGCAGGTATTTCCGCTCATTTAAGTCCTACGATTAAAAATTGAGCGAGATAAGTGGTTGAGATTCGTGCACACTCACCGCGCGAACTTCAACCCAAGCGGAAAGTTTGTGGCGGGTGTCAGTCCATTGCGCGGAGGAATGTTTTTCAAAAGCGTTTTATATAGAAGGTTGTCGTTGTCGGCTTATTCTTGGCTCAATTCCTACAATATGGAAGATCGAGCCAGGGAAACAAACGACAACACCGCAAGGTAAGCCTTGTTTAATTTTATCTAAGCTTCAGTATTGTGTCAGCCGTGAAGTTTTTTCAGTTTTTCGTAGAAGTATCCTATATGTTAAGTCCCAGACATCTCTGCGATTTGTAAATATATCTTCAAGTAACTCATCAATTTTAGTATTGTTCATATCGTCGCGCTATTGTATTTTAGTTTTTTATACCTTCTGTTTATTCCAGTCATGTGGCACACTCGTAAGATTCTGGTTTACCGAAGAGCCTTTCAATGGTTTCCAAAATTTTCAATTCAACCGGAATAATTTACTGTTTTTTTCCTCAAACACAGGTTTCTATATCTACTTTCCATAGAGATCATAAATGAACTGTAACATTTCTCACAGTCACCAGAAGTTTCATCCCCAGAAGCTGGCCACTCGCTAATTTAATGGGTTTTTAGATGTAGGCGCCCTTCACGTTATGTAATCTGGTAATTACTGGGCCCGGTTGTTCAAAACCTCGATTAGCGCTAATCCCCGATTAAATATGCTAATCCGCGATTAAAATTTAATCTGCGATTAGATTGCGTTGCTCAAAGCCCGATTAACGCTAATCTGACTCTAATCGGCGGGTTAAATTTAATACACCTCCGAAGCAAGATTAAGTCGCTAATCGGCCGATTAATATTGAAAAAAAACGCCGACTTGTTGTTTGGCCTTCCTTGCGTGAGACAAAGACGAGCACGAATCTATCAATATAACGATAGCATACTAATTTACAGCAATTAAAAGCTTCACACTTGCTATAGATTTGGCAAAACCTCAATTGAATGCAATACAAACCTCATAGAGGCAGATTTACAGAGGGAAACGAATTGTTATTACACTCTGAAACCAATCGACCAAGTGCTGATAGCACTACAATTTTATGTGAGTGGTGTCTTACTGCAAGTTATCGGCAATACAACTGGAGTAGACAAGTCCACCGTTTCACTGGCAGTTCATAACACGGACGCCATATTGAAAACAATCACAGTGCTTACTCACGGGAAATTGCATTATGGGATATTAACTGTCGATTAGCGAGACAATATAAGTGGTTTTTACACCACGTAATAACCGTTAATCAGCGATTAACTAATCTGCGCTCTAATCGGGCTTTGAACAACGTTCTCAAATCCTCCGATTAGCTAACCCGGTGTTAGTGGTTTTAATCGACGATTAGGCTTAATCGGAGGTTAGTTTAATCGGGGTTTTGAACAACCGGGCCCTGTTCTTTTCGCTGGATAGAGACAATATTGTGGGCAAAACTCGTTTTCGTTAGAGCGTTTTGCTGTGTACATTTCCGTTGACCTAAAATAAACTCAAAGGTCCCACAGTTTTGTACCCATTGCGAAATCTGTTTGAATAAAATGGCAGTTTAAACTCAGTTTCCTAAGCGTCAGTTTCCTGTTCCTCACCTTGTGCACCTTGATAATTATGCTGGACAAATGCGTAATTTTACAGGTAATGTGGATTGTTGGGATTTTTAGGGAGGCAAGGTTAAGCCATTTTATCATGCAACAACAATAAGGGAGGGGAGGGTGTCTAGCTTAAGAAAATGCAGTTTTAATCAAAACTATACACCTAATTGCAACATTCAAGAAATGAGGGGTGACAGAATCTTTAAAATAATCCCTCACTGTGTTACCTATAGAGCTTTAAAAATTCCATGACTTGCCAGGCCTGGAAAAAGAAGATTTATAATTCCAGGACTTCCCATGTTTCCATTACCCATGCAAACCCTGATCAGTGTTGCTTAATTCTTATTTCCCTTTATTTTTCTCTTTAAATTCATCCAGGCCTTGTTGATATTGCAATTAGACGTATTTTTAACAGAAGGACTAAACAGAAAACAGAGAATCCTGTGACATTCTCTCATTTTTATCAATGAGTTGGATATTTCAGAATACAATCAGTCACACAGTCAGTGTTAACGTCATTGAGGTGCTGTGGTGTACTGAGGAGACCCTGAGTAGCATGCAGTACACTCCCCAAGGAATACATTTAATTTCTGGTGCTTTAGCCAGTTGGAAGTTCTGACAGGATTTGTTAATTACTAGTCTATAAAAGTCAATTTCATTGCTGATCTTTAAGGAAGAATATTACTACATGCAGCTGTAAGCAAGCACACCCTACATATTTTTGGCTGTTTAGGGTCTAAATTTTTTTTTTTTTTTTTACTTTGGCTACAGCTTTCAACTTAATGAAACCTTTCCATCACAAGCTAGTGATGTGCAGTCGCCAACAGTTTTCCTCTTTATGGTAATGGAGTCAAGATGAAAAGTCTGCTATTGGCAAAAGCAGTCTGAATTTTCTGTCAGTGTAATTGCTTTGGCCAAAATTAACATTAATTTGGGAATGAGATAAATATATGACAGTGGCATAGTCCTGAAAATAGTTATCCCCCCATTGATGGCCAGTTGAAAATTCTCATCATCAATGTGAACTTTTAGCAGCACTGGCAGCTAGGAAGGGGTGATTTCAGACTCTGCTGTTGCCCCTCTAAAATTCCAAATTTGGGGGGGGGGGGGGGGGTTTCCCACTGTCTCAGGTGTCTGTGGTGTTGCCTTCAGCAAACAATGTGGTCAATGTGGTAAACCCTTAAATTTTTCTTTCGTTTTAAGCCCTATTGCTGCAGTAGCCAAAACCCTACTACTCAGACACACTTTCAAAACCTGGATGCGAAAGTAACTTACTAATCATCTTTTTCAACTTCTGCCATTCTTTCATGACATCTATCAACCTCCATGCAACAACTACATTCTTCATGCAGGGCAACAAACTCCAACGAACAATTTATACACTTGCACCTATAACCATAATCTTACATGTACATGGGTAAGCTTAAATTCAAAATAACATTAACAGTTAATTGACACCAAAAATATGTGTAAATAAACTTGAAATACCTGAAGAACTAAAACTACCACTTCGATCTTTTTTTTGTTATTATTTTAGGTAATTAACCAAATTACAGAAATTTAAATCATGCAATATCTACAAAACAGACATTTTCAAAAACGGTGACAGATCGAATCCAACATAACTTCCTTCGAAACAAACTGCTTGGAATTTTCAGTAGCTCTTTCACAAAAATAGACGCATTGATTAAAGCAGAAAGAATCGAAAACGAAGAAACCAAATAAAATACCAGTCTGGTAGGTCTGTCTCGTCAGCAAATCGACTGAGAAGCATGTCCTCAGACTCTTCTTCTTCCTTTACAGCTATTTGTTCAGCGTACTAGGTGGCTTCTTCTTCGGTGGCAATCTGGCTCGGCACTATCATCGTATGATTGGAAATCTTCACTTGCCGAACAGAAGCTAGCCTCTGAACACTTAGAGCAACCTTCACTACTGCTTTCAGACAAACTTTACCCAAAATGAACTTCTGAATCGACAGAGATTTCGCTAATACTAAGATAAAAACTCGACTGATATCAACAGCGATCAAAGGTAAATCAATCTCGTGTTAGGAATATGACGTCACAAGTAGAGATGCCGCTGTGAAAATAGCGGGCTCAACTGGAACCAATTTCGAGTAATGGCGGACGAAAATTTCCACTTTTCGAGCGGCGAAATTTTAATGAAGGAAGTCTTTTTAATTTTTTCTTTTTGGACGAAAGGACATCGTACATGATGGTAAGTTATTCTGTATAAAAAAAGTGGGAAAAAGAAATGTGAAATTTCGTCGCAGTGGCACTTAAAGTTCGTTGCCAAACTACTATATGAAAAGTCAGATGAAAGCTATATATAGCGTTTCACTTTAAGGGACCTCACTGTCAATAAAGAATGTTTACTTATCATTAGGAACTTGAGAAGGAAATTATCCTTTAAATGCATCACTTCCCTCGAATGCGTCTGGGAGGTAGTGGCTGGCTTAGTTTTGTGATATTTTACTATGCTGTGATTGACTTGACTGTCGTTTTGTCTGATGAATGAGTTTTTGCTGTTGCAAGAAACATTTTCCCTCTGTTTTTACACGAGAGAACGCTATATTCAACATCAAGGGTATTAGAGCACGAACAACGTATGAGTTAAAATCTGTAATATTATAAATAAATAATACGATTTCCATTATTTCCTAAAAAAGATGCCAGTCGGAAACTTTAAAAAACAAACCTAAAAGATTTATCACTCCTTTGCTTCAAACAACAAAGAAGAAATCTAAAGGATCGATATTAGCCAAAAGGGACATGATATTTGACGTCAGGTTGGTATCATTACATTTTTCATCCATTTTATAAGGACGTTCTTGCGAATCTTGTCGTAAAAATTGTAAGAGAACATTCATTTTTTCATTGAATAGCAGAAACGCGCTTGGTTTTTCTGATATTGACCTCAGACTGGTTCGTGTGCAAAGATAAGCACCTGTTGTACGCTTAAGCCATGTTTATGCTAGACCGAGGTGCCTGACCGTGGACTTTTGCTTTTGGGCAAGACACTTTCTCCACTCAGGAGTACAATTATAAAGTACCGCAAAACTAACGCAAGTGGGGGTGGGTGTGTGTGTGTGTGTGTGCGGGGGGGGGGGGGGGGGGAGGGTAATTAACCCTGCGGTGGACTAGCAACCCATCCAGGGGGGAGGGGGTGTAAATTTGTGCTCCTAGTCGCTTCATGCTACTGAACGCAGAGACGAGCGCTGGTCTGAAGCTAAGGGCCATTTGGAGCTAGGATGAAGACTTTATCTTACCTACCAGCGCAAGCGTAGTGGGCCTGTTCACCAGTAAGACAACCACGTGCACCGGTCCCCGAGTCACGATTGTGTTTGTCTTTGTTCGACCAACCTCAAGCGACAGATGACAATTGCAAACAAACATGTTATTGTGAAAGTCGGCTTTTTGTTTTGGTGAGGGTCATGTGTTGGCAAACTAGCTCAATCAGCTGTCAAGCCGCGGCAAACCACTGTTTTGAGTTATAACCCGATGATAAACACTGAATTAACCCTAGTCCAAATTTACACCTGCCTCGTGAAAACACAATACTAATGACAACCACCGCAATGACGAAATTTCTCTGCAAACCTACATGTGATATGTCTCTTCGCTTGGTTTTCAATTTGCATTTCGAAGTCGAATGGTTAATGTCTATGCTGTGCTGTTCGCAAACGAACGAAAAAATGTGCAGTTTTATCAAACAGTTTTTGGAAACTGGTGCTAATACGGCTGTATTATTATACATGCATGCATAATTCGGAACGTTTAATTTACAAGCAGCTTTAGAAATATGTTATTGCGGATATACAGTATTTAGTGCGCTTTGTTTGCTATAAACTTAGAGTTTCTAACGGCTTTAAATGATAACAATTTCGCACCCTTCAACACTTACCGTTTCCTTGAATTGTCCCTTGACGAACTCGATGTCGAACAAACAGAATGTCACACTATCGATCCGTAGTATTCTGAAAGATTTACATCAACTCTTTCCATTGGTTTGGCGTCGCTGTTTAATTATTCATCAGCGCGCCATTATTGCTATTTGCATTGTTAATTTGCTCAGTGTTAAATACCACCTAAATAAACGTCGAGCAATTAATTTCTGGCCCACCTAAGATGTTTTTTAGAATGATAATAACTCAGCGTAGCGATTTTTATTGCTCACAAACATTGTCGTCAAATTACTTTTTGTTATTTAAATCTAGCAAGCAATTAAAAAGGGGAAGTGCCCTCATTTCAACAAACACTAACATGTCTTGTTTGGTCGTGAAAAAAATAACCAAAAGGTGAAGCATCAAAATGAGGTCAAAATTATACAGAGTTTACACTTTCTCGCAATGTGAGCAAAAATTGTTCCTGTCACATTTTGACAAACTAGCCGAGCCGAAATAACAAATGGCTATCAGTCCGGCACAGTTATCAAATTTGATAACCCCTTGACGTCACAACATGGTGGCAATTCATAACTCGGTGAATTTTCCGAGAACATCAACTTTGTTCGTCCAATCTTCGGTTGTGTTCGTGTTGTATACCCATAGTTCCCCGCGATTTACTTGAGAAGAAAACAAACTTCACGAGTGGCCTGCCTCGTACCCAGGCGCGTTCTACCGGATTCGAGAGCGACTGGGATTTTTATTTCGCGCTAGGTGTCATGGGAAGGGCGAAGAGAAAGTCGCGCCTGGCAGATTACGATTTCAAAATGGCGGTAAGTAATTTATGCAAAACTAAAGGGAAAGAAAAAGAATCATTTAGAGTGTTTTTGAGCGAAGGGGACGTTCACAAGCTTGTCCAGGAGGACAAAATCCCTTGTCCACAGTGTTCTTGTGAAAAGGACCCACGTTTTTTCGAAAGAAATGGCATTTCCGATCATTTTCGTGTGTGGTAAACAATTGTACCTCAGCGTGTACCTTCACGGACGTAAACTTGCAAGAGAGCTTGGCTCTTAGAAGGAGGCTTCACGTCAAAGAAACCATTAATATTCTTAATGTTTCTTTTTTTTAAAGTAGAAGCGAAAAGGTAAGACAAATTTTTGTGCTTTTTATATACATTTCCCTTTATTGTGTAACGAACGAGAACCTTTGCTGTAATGTTTTGGAAGACACACTACTGTATCTTCAAAAGAAAAGCTGCATGTTAAGGTCGTTTTGTCATGTAAGTGACGCCAATGTGGGTCGTTACCAAATATTTGATTTAAAAAATGTGATTCACTACTGAGCTTGGGGTCATCTACATTGTAGAACCAAGCTTTTTAAGTACTGTAGGCTCAGCTAACAATTTGGAATATGACAAAACTGTAAGCATGAAGTATCAAATTAGCAATATTATAGAACCATGAGACAGAAAGAATTTAAAAATACCACTTTTCTATTCAGGGCTTAACTACAGAATACAGGGCCACTTTTAATCATCCACCAGACGAGCCGGGTCGTTTGCTGGTTTGCTCCTTTGTCATCCACTGCCGAGCCATACAAGCCAATAAATACATAGACCTAGGACATAACGCATCAAGCCACTAAATGTGTGGACCTAGTACTTGAAACATACATAGATTATACCTTGTTCTTTTATCCACTGCCAAGCCAAACGAGCCACTAGATTATTCCTTGTTCTTTCATCCACTGCCGAGCCAAACAAGCCACAAATAAAAGTTGTTTACCTTCAAAAGTGGCCCTGTATTGTGAGGTTGCTCCCTATTTAGTTTCAGCACACTCATTAGAGATATCAGGTCATAATTTCGATTTCTTAAGTAGGTAATATAAGCTTCTTTTTGTTCATCTTCCTCTTGCAGGAGGGTTACCATAAAGTTAGGAAGACAAGTGGTTCCTTCTCTATGGAGTGTTTTGTTAAGAAAGACGAGGAGGCTGTCCAGTTTTCGTGCCTTGTTTTGTACCAGGCCAGAAGGTTAAAACCCTACAGTAAAGGAAGCTGTGCTTGTATTGTCCAGCTGAATCCATACAAGCTTTAACTGTACACCAGCCCGACCTCTTTCCAGACACATGCATTTTTTGAAATGTGCAAGTTAAACTTTAAAACATGGGTTTTCCTTAACCTATGCTTACAAATTTGCATTGTTCTTGCTTCCATATAATCATTTCAAGTATGGTGCTTCTGCTCTTGGCATTGCAGCTCGAACCATTCCAAACTAAAATAAACAGAACTTAATCAAACCATGGAATATGTTTGTGTTATCCAGCATTTGAACCAGCGATCAATTTCATGATACTTTTACTATTGTACATGTAGTTTACTGGTGTAGCTAGTTTTCAGACTATAAAACAATGTCTGCACTACCTTGTAAAGTACACTTTGCAAAGTTTTTCTTTTGCATTGGCCCCAGGATATTTATGTGAATTTTGACAGCCCTGCCTAAAGTGAACTTTTAATAATGTCCACTGCTATTCACTGGTAAAAAAAGTTTAGTTCAGTTACCGGTCACTCACTTCAGGATAATTTTTCAGAATTGCTTCTGTGAATTCAATTTTATTTGATCACTCAGTAAGATTTTGACTACATGAGCACTAGTTCGTTCTTTAAAGCTAATTTTTAGGGGCTAAATGATTAAAGGTAGCAAGATAAAAACAAATTTCCCAGGCACTAGCCTCCGTATTACTGAAAAGGATCTAAAATAGGAATTACTAAGGTTGAAAATGCTTGTTAAATGGGTAATGACTTAATAATGGCATGTTCTAATTTTTTTTACAGCCCACAGTGAACAAAATGAAAAAAAAAAAAAATTTAATAATAGGCTATTAGGTTACCATCAAAATTTGAGAGGTATTATTTGCCAAATGCAATGGCAAGTTTTGTTCAAAAAATTAGGTGCAAATTATATATATATATTTACTCCTGAAATGCTATAAAAAATATCTCCAAAAATTATCTGTTTGTTGTATTTGTAGGATTTTAATCCGGATGAGATGACACCCTTACATGACACTGCTGTAGCAATGGTTTATACCACAGAGAATAATTGTGTAGAATCCAATGACACTGTACTTGATATTCTCAATAATGAGGCAATTTTTTTGCGGCTCTTCTCAGGAGCATTCACTTTCATGATATTCAGTAGTGTTAACTGTCTGACAGATGAAGAGTCATCTTCAACTGGTTCTAATGTCTCATTAAGTTGGGCACATAACTGGTCACGTCTTTCATTGCACTGATTGCTTGTCAAGTTGAAAGCTATATTTTATTTATTCCATTAATTTCACTGCAAAAAGAAAAAAAGAAAAAATAAGGGTTGTACAGTATTAGAAACTAAAAAATAAAATAATAATAATAGTACATGATAACAATAATCACATTAATGACAAATAGCATTTACGGTTATATGATTAATGTTTGTTTGAAATTAAAATCATACAAATACACAACATCAATTCATCCAATACTGGTGATTAATCTAGACACTTTTTGACTAAAATTTAAGGTACATTTTAGGGAAGTTTCGAAAACTCGCTCACCTTAATACATTTGCAAAGTGAAAGGTGTTGTTATTTACTGGATTTTTTAAAATTAATGTTTTCTTTTGAGGGTGCCAAACGTGTAAAATAACTCCAAACAAGAAACATTAGGCCGTCATAATAATAATATGCCTACATTCGCTCGTCGCGCACACAGGCTTAGGGTGTCTTGGTATTCAGTAAAAATCTAGTTCAAAGACGGCTTACCTCGCTTTGCTTGCGACTGTACCGATCGATATTCCGGGGTCAGGAAGTGCTTTCCTCTCCCTTTTGATTCTGGCGTACTAGTCGCTGGAGCATCTAAAATAATTTATTGAAAATATTTTTCTTAAAAATACTAAAGCTTAAAAATACTAATGAGTCCGATATGTAAATGCTTGATATGAACCGAGTTCACCTGTTCACCGAAATCGAAATGTTAATTAATATGAAAAACATTTTATGATGTACATCATACAATAAAAAGCACTTACCGTGTAAAGAAAGGTCATGCTGGGAAGTCATGTAAGGATTCCTCTGTCTATGCTCGTCATATAAATTTTACACGAGTCGAGGTCGTGGAGTTCTCATTACTAGTATTAAAGCGCTGCTAATCTTTGTTTCCAAAATTATACCAAAAACTACAAAAAAAACATTAACATCCTTATACCACAGACCTCGACATTATTTCTCCTCAAAATAGCGAAACGGGAACGGTTCACAGCCCAAATCCCGAAATCGGAGTTCTCTGGACAGAAATCGAACCAAATCTGCGAAGCGTCTCATTTTTCCCGTTCACCCTTCCCAGCGTCCTTTGCGTCCACGCTAAACGTTCCCAATCCCCATTGCGCGATATTCTTTGATGGCTCCATGGCTCGTGCGGTCTCCTCGCTTGAGACGCCTAGGAACGAGGCAGGAGATTGGCATGGTGAGAGTCAGGGCGGCCAGGCCGGGGCGAGAAACCAAGTCGCTTGATCGGGAGCCGAGAGTTGGGGGCGCAGCGCGGAAAGCGCGGTTTTTCTATTTTTTGCGCACTGTTTAATTGTTTCATCATTCAATCTTTTTCATCATTATCATTATCTGTGTTTGTTGTTCTTGCTGTAGCAATTTATGGCCACCAAAGTAAAATTTGTTGGTACTGATCGAAGTTCAATGAAATGGGTAATTTAAAATTAATTTGCATGTAAATAAACCGGCCTTAAATTTGTGGAGTAATTTGGTGCAATTTGTTTTGATATGGTCAAATCCTCGAATTTCTATGCCTCGTCAAAAACTGAGTTTCAAATGACTCGCAGGGGGGGGGGGCTGGAAGCCCTTTCCATGATACAGCGCGTCAAAGTTCGGGCGAGTTTTCACAGATGTAAACAGAACCTTGTCATAATTCAAGGTCATTCGCAGGTTTTCACTTGGTTGCTACTTCGATTTGGTTCATTGTTGTGACCTCAAGGCTGGTTATATCTTCTGTTCATGCTTTAAGGAAAATGTAAAGTAAGATTTTAATGTTTGTAAATGTTTCTTTCAATCTTTTATCTTTATCGTGAAAGTTCTCATTGACAATTTCCGCCCTTCGGCAAAATGGCTGTCATCCCGCAAAATGCCACATAAATTATGACCGATTGTCAACTTATACCTTGCATGATTTGTAGATAGATAATATAAATTGTTGCTTCAATATAAAGAAGATCTTAAAGTCGATTGATCTCGAATTAACTTCACTGTTTGGTACGTAAAAAATAAGCACCGAGTTGAGTGTCTTTTCACTGGGTTCCTTTTGCCAATTAGGAAATGAAGAAGAAATCAGGCGGGCGCAGATTTACTTTGGTGCTTGTACATGAGGACAGACTCGAAGGCAACGATACGTAGAAGTCAAAGAGTATATTTAGCAATTATTGAATGAGGCTGAGTAGGATATGAAGAATGCTGCAGATCAAACTTAAACTTAACACCCCTCGAGATCTGCAGAATTCTTCATATCCTACGAACGCCGAATTCAATAACTGCTTTATTATTCATTCAAAATATTTCCCCGTTCTTAAAGGAGTTTCGATCACCATTTCGCTCTTTGTTTTTACGCTCACCAAAAATGACACAACCCCAACCACGTCCCCAGGTTTTCTAAGTAAACTGTTCAATAATTTGCCGCGGGCTGCACTTTTGACGCCATTTGACGTCATCGGTTCAGTAATTTGCAGCACCTTGCACTTTTAACGTCATTGATTCAATATTTGGTCAACAGCAGCTGGTTATGGTGAATTATGCGTGTAGTTTTAACCATTCAGAAACGGGGAAATAGTTTGAATGAGTAATAAATATATCTTATTAGACGTTTTGTTGTGTAGTATCGCTGAGTATTTTTACGAGTTGTGCCGTATTTTGGCGAGCCATGTTTTGGATCTTGAAATATGGTTTAAAATCCATACAAACGTCTCTAATTTTGAGACAGCGTCCCGCAAAACCAAATAAACTCTTACAATTTCTTATCAGTTTTGTGACAGCGGTAAAACCACGTCATTCACCTACTATTTGATAGAAGCTGAGTTGAAAATCGCTGTTTTTTGCCCATTTAAAGAGTATCACGGAAATCATAAAAATTAGAGACATTTGTATGGATTTTGAACCATATTTCAAGATCCAAAACATGGTCTCTGTTAAGGCTAAAAGCATCATACTTGGTCAAATGACCAATCTCAACATGATCTTTTATGTGGTGGTATTAGTTTCAAGTCGATTTGTTAAAATTTGAAACTCGCCCCAGTTCCCTGCTGAATTTCGGAACGGCCTACTGAATGGTGTATTAGGCAAGACTTCTGATGAGGAAATATTTTTACTCATTATGGCCTAAGCTCTCGTAAATGACAACCTCACATAAGCGACCACCTTGGCTTGACATTTTGGGTGGTCTCTTACGGGTGTTTCGACTTTAGCTCACCAATGTATTATGGTGTTAAAATAAAAATAAAAGTAAAATACCATTTACTCCACTCCATTGCAGATTAACAAGCGGTTAAAACTGACAAGAGTGATTTATTAAAGCAATGTATTCATTACACCACTTGAAAGAACGGATACTTAAATTTTAAAATATTTAAAATATTTAAAAGTGAAAACGGTCTCTTATCTCTCAGTTCTCAAGAAATTGTTGAATAGTCGAGGAGAAGGTCTAAGATTAGTTCTTTGTACAGTAGTAGACACCAAGCATGATAATGGTGGTCACGCGAGTGTCCATCTTCTCAGCCACAAATTTATGACATAGAAGCTCGCGTCTATTGGAAAGTGTAGTTTCCTTGGCTAGCGACAGTGCTTGACTGAATGAACTGTTAGGGTATATGATTTTAAGTGCTCTTTTTTGTTAAACGAACTACAATAAATTGGATTATTTAGCAAGTTTTTTTTGTTTTTTATTACAGTGTATAGGAAATTTATTACCATAATAAATTAATTTATGCTGCTTGATTCATATCAGTCCCAGCTCCCGACAGAGGGATTTTTCGGTTATCCGGGACATTAGATCTTCCGGTACGTACTTAACAAGACGAGGCCCTGTGAAAGGCCTCTTTTGCTGCAAGCGCACATCGGGAGAACAAGCTCTTAACCAGCTACACTAAAGTATAGTAAGTATAACCAAATTTTTTTTTATTGTTACGATAACTTAATTCTCTCGGGGGAGTTTTCGGTACGCAAACACTGATCGAAGTATTTATTTGAATTGCTAATGTCATTTGGTAGAATTTTCATTGGTCCGTGTGATATACATATAGGCTGAATTGAACGAGCGTTAGTCATCTCACTCTAGCAATCTATACAACTCGCAACTTATCTGCCCGCCCTCCCACCCATGTAAATATTGCACTCGGCCGTGAGCAGATTAGAGAGATCAATAATATTTTCAGTTAAAATTATAGTAAACAGTTTATAATTACATTCGCAATTCTATCCTCGATTGATCTGTTAATTGGCGAATTTTGTTGTTGCTTATAGGCCGTTTAGAGTATGCTGGGGGTAAATGCTTCAGGTGCGGACGGCTAGGCAATTGGGCAAAAACCTGCAGGTTTAGCTGGTAGGCTCCAACCAGAAGTGGGTGGTTTTATTCGAGCAGCACAGCTTCCAATAGATGCGTTTACGGAGGATCCTTCGATGGAATCCCAAAATGAAGATTTAGATATTATTGATCGACTGGTAGAGGTAAAAGATGGTTACGAATTTGGCGAGGGGGATAACGAGAGGGGGCAGCTACACCAACCTTCGGAAGTTAAGGGGAACTTGAGAAGAAATTTGGATTTTTGGATTCACATCGGAGCGCCCAAATTTATTTTGTCAGTTATTGCTAATAGCTATTTACCGTTTCAATGTACTCCCGTGTGTAATAGTTTACAAACAATAAGTGCTCCTTAAAATTTAAGGACTTTGTCGAGGAAGCTATAGAGGAACTGTTACTCGCCAACAGGGTAGTGGAAAAGCAAAATCCACTTTCCGTTGTTAATCCACTCAGCGTTTCTGTTCAGGCTAATGGTAAGAAAAGGCTTATACTAGACTTACGTCATGTCAACAAATATTTGATAAAAAGAAAAGTGAAATATGAAGATTGGAAATTCGCGTTAGCCTTCTCCTAAAAGGACTGCTACATGGTTTGTTTGAAAAGTAATTATCACCACGTAGAGATTCAAGAAGATCATCAGTTTTTCTTGGGATTCAGCTGGAAGTTTAGGAATGGTATGACCCGCCATTTTGTTTTTAAAGTCTTGCCTTTTGGCCTTTCTTCTGCTTCACATATCTTCACCAGACTCCTTAGCCGCTTGAGAAGTATTGGAGAGTTTTTGGCTTCAACATAGCGCTGTTCTTGACGACGGATTTCTCCTAGACTATACGGAGGGTACATGTAATTCAGTTGGCCAGAAGGTAAGGTCAGACTTGAGAAAATCTGGTTTCACTACTAACGATGTTAAGTCATATGGACTCCTTGCCAGGTATTACAGTGGCTGGGTATAGTTTGGGATAGTAGATGCGCTACGATAGGCGTTAGTGAGAGGTGACTGCAGTGCATCTCAGATGTGATTGTCAAGATTTTTGAAAGAAAATGTGTGGTTTCTTAAAGGGGATAATGTTCATTTGTTGGTAAAATAATATCAGCGCAAGCTATTTATGGGAATTTAGCGCGAATTAAGACTAGATATTGTGCAATCTCCATCGCCGCAGCGCAGGATTGGGACTCTGAGTTTCCGTTGGATGATTATTGCAAAAAAAAAACAAACAAAAGAAAGAGCTGGTATTTTGGAAATCTTGCGCAAAACACTTCAATTCTAAAGCAATCAATGACAAGCCAACTAAGAAATCGAATTTCATCGTGTACTGTAATTCGAGGGCCAGTGGATGCGGCGCGCACTTGGACTTAAACGTGGAGCAGGCGTGTCACAAGCTTTGGGAAGAGAGTGAGGGCGAGAAGAGTTCTACGTGGCGGGAGTTATCAGCAATCGACTAAGCATTAAAGTCATTCCTGCCTATTATCAAAGGGTCGTACTTGAAATGGTGTTCGGACAGTCAGACAGCCGTCAGAATTATTCAAGTCTGAAGTATGAAAAAAAGGGGCTCCACGATTTAGCAATTAAAATTTTTCAATGTTACGCCGAAAACCAAATAAGCTTGGATATTCAATGTTTTCCACAGTCGGACCTTCAAAGGGGCCGCGACGAAGCTCTTCGGAACGTCTCACAGGATTGGTTGAGAAAATGATATACAAACAATGGTAACAATGAACCCTAACGCTAAAACAATAGAGCTTCGTGCCAACAAGATCCAATGAAATTAGAGGTTCTAGAGAGCTTCGTGACAACAGCTTCAGAGGGCGGACAACATAAATCGAATAACAGTGGACATTGACGATTGGCAGATCACCAACTCATGTATTGAGTATATCGAGAAATTATGGGGGCTTCATGCCCTTGGCTGCTTTGCAAATTGCTATAACAAAAGGTCGAAAAAATTTTCTCGCGATTCTGGAACCCCAATTTCAGTGGGGTGGACTTTTTCTGTACAGAATGTAGAAAACGAGAATTATTTGGTAGTTCAGCCTGTAACCATGATTACGGGGCCGCCACGAAGCTCTTCGGAACGTCTCACAGGATTGGTTGAGAAAATTATATACAAACAATGGTAACAATGGACCCTAACCCTAAAACAATAGAGCTTCGTGCCAACAAGATCCGATGAAATTAAAGGTTCTAAAGAGCTTCGTGACAACAGTGATTACGAAGGCCATCAATTACTTGTACGTAAGTCGGGCGATTGGGAAAGTTCTAGTACCTTTTGGCCATCGGCTTATTTTTGGCAGTTATCACAAGAAAATTTCGGGATTACGTTACTGGTTATGAAGCGTTTAAAGGAAAGTGGGCGTTACGGCATGGCAGGAACTCAAATTCACTGCCAGGGTCTGAAGCATTTGATGGAGATGATCTCAGTGGCAATCAGAATGAACTTTATTTAAAAAAAAAAGAAGAAGGTGTAGTATCATGTTGTACCCTTATGTATATAAAAAAAGAAAAGAAAGTGGAAGAACATGGCAGATCCTCTATATTTGCTACAATAGGAACAGAAAAGAAAAGAAAAGAAAATGTTAGAAGATGGGCGTTTGTCCTGGGTACATGAAAGAGAGGGCGCTGGCCCAGAAGAGCTAATGAAATAAGTATGTGAGGCTAGTCAAGGTACAGTCTCGAATTGATTACGTCGTGTTTAGGACGTGAAAGAAAAAAAAACGGATGTTGCAGGCCATGGGGGCTAGTTGTAAAGAGGCGGAACGTATTAGATATGTGGTGTTGACCCACAAGAAAGAGAGAAGGCTCTTGCCCAACAAGTAGTGTCCTTGGGACCTCCACGGCTCGAGACATCGAGTTTGTTGCGTCAGTTCGTTTTCATAATTAGTGTTGTTTGGTTTTGTTTTTGTAGATTTTTGAGAGCGCGTCTTCATGAATGTTACTACCAGAAGCTACGAGACCTGGAACAAAGGATTTAATTTGTCTACTGCTAAGTCAAAAGCCAGTTTCACTTCCTCCAGATACCTGAAAGAGATTGATAACTTCTGCAGCTGGTGCCAGTCATTCAAAGTAGCTATAGCTCCACCATTTAGTGCTTCCCTTGTAATAGCGTATTTATCCAAAATTTATTTAAGATCGAGTTCATATAGCTCCGTCGTATTGGCTCACCCTGCTTTGAAATGGTTCCACACGTTGGCTTCCGGTATCAACCCTTAACCCCTTGGACAGTGCTCCCTGTCAGCAGTTGTTGGAAGCAGCTAAGCGATCAAAGCCTCCGATCCATAAAAAGGAACCAGTTACACCGGATATGATTAAAGAAATAATAGATAAACATGGGAGCAGTTCTGCCAGTTTGAAGTATTTACGTTTAGCGGCAATCTGCTGCATAGGTTTTGCGGGGTATTTCCGTTACGACGAGCTGAGCCAAATGTCTCCTACTCACTTATAACTAGTACCGATTATAATCTTTTCAGACAAGCGAGGTTCCTGAAAAGCAAGAACGCGTATAAGCTGTGCGGTAGAGGTTTATCATATAGTAGATGTAGGGAGATTTTCAAGGACTGCTTGAAGGGATTGGGTTATGACGAGAAGAAGTATGGTTTACATAGCCTTCTGGGGGCTCCACGGCAGCAGTAATTAATAATCGTAGCTTATCAGAAAGCCTGTTGAAGTTACACGGAAGGTGGAAATAGGACATAGCGAAAGACATGTATATATTGGAGCAAACGCAAAATCGCCTTTCTGTTACTTGTAATTTAGGCCTTAAGGTTGATAATGTAATAGCATCGCTCGAGTAACTTATAATCTTTTACTGTGTTATCTTTATAAGATTAGTGTTAGTATAAAGAGAAAATAATTTACGTTCGGCGGTTGAGCGAAGCGAATTAGAACGTAACCCCCTTTTCTGTTTTTAGAATGGAAGGGAAAGATTGTCGCGACCTGGCAGAGCGTTCTCTCCCAAGATCATTGATATTCGGCCACTCGTTTGTTCGAAGGATGAAAGCTTTTTTAAAAAATAATGCTGGCAGCAGCTCGTTCAACCAGCACTTTGACTTAGAGAACTCATGCCCAGTCAAGCTGAGAGGGAACGGTGGCCGCAGAGTTGAAAGACTAATGCGCTACGACCTCAGCGCTACAAGACCCACTAAACCAGACATTTTAGTCCTGGAAATAGGGTCTAACGATCTCTGCGACCCCTCATCAGACCCTAAGATATTAGGTGAAACAATCACTGCATTCGTGGACGTGTTGCGCTATGAGATCCAGCACAAATTCACGGTTATATGCCAAGTGATTCCACGCCGGAATCCCCCCTTTCCGAATTACAATCGGAGAATCAAAAAGCTAAACAAGTGCCTGCAGGACACGTTGGCAGGTTCTAGCGTTGTAAAATTTTGGCGCCATCGAGGGCTCAACCACCCCACGAGGGACATTTATGTTCCTGATGGAATTCACCTTAACAAGCGGGGAGACAAGGCTCTCTACCGCAGCTATCGGGGCGCATTGCTTTATGCACTAAAACAGATCCAACACGACCAGTCAACATAATAAGAATTATATATAAAAAAAGAAAACCATCTGCGCTATATATGCTTTCGGGCGGGAAATCTTTTGAAAAATGCCGCAGGCGTAGTCATAAGTTGACATTAAGTGGCTACTCGTAAAATTAGAAAATCGCAGCACTCTCAAATTTAAATACTGATATTTTGACTGAGGTTGGTATGCAAAACGTACTGTACCAAAAATACAAAATCTGTACTGCTGGTGGTGGAATTAGTTTTGTTTCTTAGTTGAGATTTTATCGTGAATAATTATTTACAAGTTGTTGTTTATAACTAGCTGACGACAACTTTTGGTTACAACCCTCTTTGCATCTCATTGTTCAGAAAGAGGCTGATCGGGATCTTGTTTTGTGAAGTGTCGAATTTGTACAAACGACATACACCAGTGAGGGGTTTTCGCGTCTGGAACATTGCTGGCGAACCTGAGAATTAATTCTTAATTCTTCCAGGGCTTCCACAAGTGAGTTAAGGACCCCGGAGACTACAGAGAGTGCTGCCATCCCAGGTAGAGCCGACGCAGAAATCACCAACCCAAGGGTTATCTTGGAATTTAAAGATTCCTCGCATCGTAATAGAAAGCTCCAGTTGGGAACGTAGTCACCATAGCCAATCGTAGACAATGTGACAAACCATGCGTAAACACCTTCTGTAAAAGTCCAGCCCTCCAGGTAACTCTGTGTCAGTCCAAAAGCACATAAAGTCAAAAGCATCAACGCAAAGATTAGGAAAAAGCTTTTTACTCTAACCCGTCGAGGTTTTCTCCTGCCAAGCACCTTTGTCTCCACCGTGTAAACGAATTTGTTAATCATTTCAGAAACGAGTTCACCAAGTGTTTTTAGAGTCAGCATGGATATGGGAAGACCAAAAAAGCAATATACCACTGTGCAAATTTGGCCGAGCGGAGTTTCCGGAGTGATATGGCCATAACCTGCATAGGGATGTAACAACAACAAAACAATATCATTAGTGCACCTTTTAACAAGCGAAGAAGAATTTTTGGACAAAATCTCTTCCAGGTTAACTAGCTTGACGTTCATCGAAGCAGTTCCACGGTTTGGTGACGTACATAAGCTCCATCACCTGGCTGGTTTGTTTGTTTGTTTGTTAGTTTGTTTTGTCTTTCTTTTTTTCTTCAGCCTCGACGTGTACACGAAACGTTTTCTGCGACAATTTCTATTTGCTCGTGTAAACATTGGTGATCCCCAATCCCCCACTGAGCACTGTCCACGTGATAAAAATGACGGCAAGGACGTCTGGCGCTTCGCCCAGTGGAGGAATTTATTGGTCAGATCGAGTAGTGACTTTGTTGCTAGAGGCCGTTAGGTAAACGGAAAGTCTCTGGAACACCGAAAGCAAGGGATACAGGAACCAAAACTTAAAAGGGCACAGTACGAGGAAGATTTCATACTTCCAGGCCTTTACCCAGCCCCTACGTTTCTTTTAGTTTTCTTCTTTTTTGTTATTGATAAAATAGTAGAAACGTGATAATGGCTGCACATTTAACTTTTCTCCTGTTCGTAAGCGCGATATTTTTTGGGAACGACTACGCAACCTGGCCTTGTTCTGCGTATCACTGCAGTCCATTGTCATTACTGGCGCACTAAACTTTGAGCTGCTGACAAATATTTGCTGTGCCATCTACACGATCAAATATATTTGTCATGTAAAATTTGCTCGTGTAGTCGAGGCTTTATTTATGGTGACGAAGCCGTGTTAAAATAACATACCCTCCTACCAGTCAATAAGCAGTGTATTTAGCCCTCCGCCTAACATATCTTTATTTATGGTGACGAAGCCTTGTTAAAATAACATACCCTCCTACCAGTCAATAAGTAGTGTATTTA
>JAHPZR010018237.1:0-20427 GCA_019787425.1 Platygyra sinensis | reverse complement strand
TTCTAAGTATGATAAATTTCGAATGTTTTTATAGTTCAAGTCTAATGAACAGATTTCAGCAATTGTTTTAAAGCGAAACTGATAGGGCAACTCACACCGCGGCCTCTCATTCTAACTTATTACTTCCCAGATTTTAGAAGAATTTAAGGTTATTCGTACCTGACCCAGAGCAAAAAGCACGTTTTGAGAATATTTGCTTCACAATAAAATCATTTTATGCGGGAAAATTTGGAAATTTATGCGAGAGAACAAGAACTGGCGGTGCAAAATTGTGTCACGCACTCTTTCGCGGCTGAAATATTAGCCATGTTGATAAAACTCCTGCACTTTCAAGACGTTAGTGCCCAAAGTTTTCTTCCTGTTCCCGGTACACTAGGCCTAGTGCTCAACATTGATATTAGTCCGGGCTCCAGATCACGTTATGCTTTTTAGAAACACGCCTTCAACCAGCAGCATGCCAGCTAAAATTTAGAGAAGGCCATTTGTTAGGCCTTTTAAAAAAATCATAATTAATTTTTCTTAGGCCGGATTTTAAATATTTTACCATTGATCAAAAGAAGAAACATAAAAAAAATGATCCGTAAGTTTTATTGTTATTGAGTAAAAGGGTAATTTTTCAGCATCATGAGTGCAACGCCTAATTTGACTTGTAACATAACGATTTTAACGGTTTTTGACCGTCCTCGGAATCGTCGCCAGAAATATTGAAAAACAGGACTTAAAGGCAAATTTTTGCTAATTTTGTTTATCATATGGACCAACTGTCTCAAACAGAAAATTTGAAGAAATTCTATTTTTGGCCGAAAATCGAGTGGTCGGTTCTTACACGGACAGCCTCTTAAGAGAGAATGTCCCGGAAGACCGCGTGAAATCACAAAAATGTGGCACATGTTTGAAAAATTGATTTCCGTCATCTTTTGCTCAGAGACACCATATGATGAGTTAATAAACGTGGTATATTTGTTTTGTTCAGATCTACTTTTGTTTTCCAAAAAAATTGGAAAAATTGTACATGAGGCCAACCGCTACAAAATGGTGGACATTAAATGGCCGAGTATCAACACAAGAACTTCGCCACTGAAAATTGCAAAAGCAAGTTCGCTTTTCCTTTTTTTTGTGTATTTGTATGGGAGGTATTGGAAAATCATTTAAGCCGAAAACGAGGAATTTTCATCTAAATTTGAATTCACAGCGCGTGTTTAAAAACCACCAATATTTCATGGTTTATTAAAATCTAATTTTGGAGCATTTTTTCAAGACAAGTTTTCCCTATGCGGAATAACTCCGAATCACTTGAGATTTAAGTTGTGATTAGTGGAAATGTTCTTCTTTTCAAAGATATAAAGATTAGTTTGGGGCTTTTAATTACTGCGTGGAAAATGCCCGCTCTATTTCGGGAAAATCGCCACCTCATGGTGTTAACAACTACAAATAATCTAATTAGAGTCTAGCTGTCGAACCCAAAATTCCGAGCAAATCTTAGTTCTTAGCATCCTATTAAATAAAAAAAACCAATATTATAAGCTCACCTTGTAAATCTTGTGGCTTAAGATGGGGTTTTATCCATATTTTCTCACCCAAACTGTTATCATCGCTTCGACAATGTTTTACCGAGTATGACTAACTGTCGTGGGTCGTGGGTCGTGGGTGTGGGTGTGGGTAAAAGTCGTGGGTAAAAAAAAATAAAAAATAAATTAAAAAAAAAATTAAAAAAAAAATAAAACAAAATAAAAATAAACAAAAAATAGTAAAAAAAAAAAAACCAGTTGCTTATGTCCGCATTTGCTAATTGCATTTTAATGATGATGAAAACAAATGAGTGGTATGACAAGAAAAAAAGAAAGAACATAAAGGCAGAAACCGATATGCGACACAACGTAGAATGTTTTTTTTTTCGACGGTGTACTATACTGGTATAACACGCAAACTTCAAATACTCGGCCAAGATTCTCCCATACAGACCCACTTAGCTCGGTTAATGCACCTTTCAGAGTTAAACCCGAGGGGGGGGGGGGGGCATAGGGTGGGGAGTTTGACATTTCCTAAAACAATTATTAAAATCCCAACCCCCGGGCGAAAAAGAATTGTCAAACTTAGCAGAAACAAATGGTTTACTTCTCTTCTACTATATAAAATTGAATGATCAAATGCATGATGTCCGATCAAAATCCCCACCCTGGGGATATACGCCACAGTCAAATTCCCGTGGGTTGCCCGACCCCCCCCCCCCCCTCCCACCCTCGGGCTTGACATCGATAGGTGCACAATAAGAGTATTGATCATCATTTACTACCCTGGGTGCCAGAGGTTTTTCTTTCTCTCGACAGAATTGAGCGGCGAGGCCGCGAAGGCGAGTCGCGAAGTGGCGAGAAAAAAATATTACGTACTCACAAAATGACCAGCTCCCAGATGGCTTGATAGCTCAGTTGGTAGAGCACTGTATCGGTATTACAGTGGTCAAAATATAGCACCAATCAAGGTTCAATTTTCGCGAGCCTTTCTTTAAGTCTTACATGGTGTGTGACATGCCATTGCGTGACGTACAAACAATACACGTTTCGAACATGTTAGCACGGGACTCGATAATTTTGCTCGTTACGGCCACGAAGATGGTTAAAAACTGACTAATTTACAAGCTCACTTGTACATTTTAGAAGGATAGAACCTAACAAAAGCTTCATACTGTCAAGAATTGCGAGGTTTCTACAAGAACCATCCAGGTGCTGTTCAGATCGGTTCATCTCGTTCGGCAAACACTGTTGAACGGAAGATAAGAAGACGATTATTTTGAACGGAATATAGGGAGAAAACCCCACATACGACCACTGAATTTACAAGGTAAGCTTATCAGTATTGATTTTAATTTAATTGGATGCTAAGAACTAAGATTTGCTTTTAATATTGGGTTCGACAGCAGAGACTCTAATAGGCTAGTTTCGAATTGTGCAGAAACAAAAGAACGGAGTCGAGGTTGAGGGGAATAATTTGCATTTTCCTTTGTTATGAACAATGCAAAATGCTAATTATTCCCCTGAACCTCGACTCTGTTCTTTTGTTTCTGCACAATTCGAAACTAGCTTATTAGATTATTTGCAGTTGTTGACACCTTGAGGTAGCGATTTTCCCGAAATAGAGCGGGCGTTTTCCGCGCAGTAATTAAAATCCCCAAACTAATCTTTATATCCTTGAAAAGAAGAAAATTTCCACTAATCACAACTTAAATCTCAAGTGATTCGGAGTTATACCGCATAGGAAAAATGTGTCTTGAAAAAATGCTCCAAAAATAGATTTTAAAACCATCAAATATTGGTGATTCTTAAACACAAGCCGTGAGTTCAAAGTTAGACGAAAACTCCTGGTCTTCGGCTTAAATAATTTGCCAATACCTCCCACACAGATATACAAAAAGAAAAAACGCGATTTTGCTTTTGCACTTTTCAGAAGCGAAGTTCATGTGTTGACACTTGGCGCACTAATGTCCGCCATATTTGAAGTGGTCGGCAGGTTGTACAGTTTTTGCGAATTTTCTGGAAAACAAAAGTAGATCTAAGCAAAAAAAATATACCACGTTTATTAGCTCATCATGAGTTATCTTTGAGCGAAATATGAGGGTAGTCATTTTTTGGACCATGTGCCACCATTCACTCGGTCACGAAAAAAAGGCGCTCTTAAAGTGCCACTGCGACGAAATTTTTCGAATTCCTTGTTTTTGCATTTTCTGAATCTTTAAGTGGTACTTACTCACCTGTCCAAGCCGTTTTGTCCAACAAGCGCGGGAAGATGGTTTTTTTGACGGTTTTTTCCGAGAATTTTTCGTCCGCCATTATCAAATCATGTTCCTGCAACCCCATAAGGCCTTGCTGCTTTGTGACGTCATACTCCTAACCAACTAGGCTCACATGGCGAATTTTGTTATAACATCTCTATGTAGTTCGCAGTTAACTGGCTTCGCAACGTGAATCTAGCGCTCTATTCGAATCGAATCGTGCCCGATCGATGTGTAGTACACGGATGCAGCAATAGATCAGATATGAATGCAGGTATTTCCGCTCATTTAAGTCCTACGATTAAAAATTGAGCGAGATAAGTGGTTGAGATTCGTGCACACTCACCGCGCGAACTTCAACCCAAGCGGAAAGTTTGTGGCGGGTGTCAGTCCATTGCGCGGAGGAATGTTTTTCAAAAGCGTTTTATATAGAAGGTTGTCGTTGTCGGCTTATTCTTGGCTCAATTCCTACAATATGGAAGATCGAGCCAGGGAAACAAACGACAACACCGCAAGGTAAGCCTTGTTTAATTTTATCTAAGCTTCAGTATTGTGTCAGCCGTGAAGTTTTTTCAGTTTTTCGTAGAAGTATCCTATATGTTAAGTCCCAGACATCTCTGCGATTTGTAAATATATCTTCAAGTAACTCATCAATTTTAGTATTGTTCATATCGTCGCGCTATTGTATTTTAGTTTTTTATACCTTCTGTTTATTCCAGTCATGTGGCACACTCGTAAGATTCTGGTTTACCGAAGAGCCTTTCAATGGTTTCCAAAATTTTCAATTCAACCGGAATAATTTACTGTTTTTTTCCTCAAACACAGGTTTCTATATCTACTTTCCATAGAGATCATAAATGAACTGTAACATTTCTCACAGTCACCAGAAGTTTCATCCCCAGAAGCTGGCCACTCGCTAATTTAATGGGTTTTTAGATGTAGGCGCCCTTCACGTTATGTAATCTGGTAATTACTGGGCCCGGTTGTTCAAAACCTCGATTAGCGCTAATCCCCGATTAAATATGCTAATCCGCGATTAAAATTTAATCTGCGATTAGATTGCGTTGCTCAAAGCCCGATTAACGCTAATCTGACTCTAATCGGCGGGTTAAATTTAATACACCTCCGAAGCAAGATTAAGTCGCTAATCGGCCGATTAATATTGAAAAAAAACGCCGACTTGTTGTTTGGCCTTCCTTGCGTGAGACAAAGACGAGCACGAATCTATCAATATAACGATAGCATACTAATTTACAGCAATTAAAAGCTTCACACTTGCTATAGATTTGGCAAAACCTCAATTGAATGCAATACAAACCTCATAGAGGCAGATTTACAGAGGGAAACGAATTGTTATTACACTCTGAAACCAATCGACCAAGTGCTGATAGCACTACAATTTTATGTGAGTGGTGTCTTACTGCAAGTTATCGGCAATACAACTGGAGTAGACAAGTCCACCGTTTCACTGGCAGTTCATAACACGGACGCCATATTGAAAACAATCACAGTGCTTACTCACGGGAAATTGCATTATGGGATATTAACTGTCGATTAGCGAGACAATATAAGTGGTTTTTTACACCACGTAATAACCGTTAATCAGCGATTAACTAATCTGCGCTCTAATCGGGCTTTGAACAACGTTCTCAAATCCTCCGATTAGCTAACCCGGTGTTAGTGGTTTTAATCGACGATTAGGCTTAATCGGAGGTTAGTTTAATCGGGGTTTTGAACAACCGGGCCCTGTTCTTTTCGCTGGATAGAGACAATATTGTGGGCAAAACTCGTTTTCGTTAGAGCGTTTTGCTGTGTACATTTCCGTTGACCTAAAATAAACTCAAAGGTCCCACAGTTTTGTACCCATTGCGAAATCTGTTTGAATAAAATGGCAGTTTAAACTCAGTTTCCTAAGCGTCAGTTTCCTGTTCCTCACCTTGTGCACCTTGATAATTATGCTGGACAAATGCGTAATTTTACAGGTAATGTGGATTGTTGGGATTTTTAGGGAGGCAAGGTTAAGCCATTTTATCATGCAACAACAATAAGGGAGGGGAGGGTGTCTAGCTTAAGAAAATGCAGTTTTAATCAAAACTATACACCTAATTGCAACATTCAAGAAATGAGGGGTGACAGAATCTTTAAAATAATCCCTCACTGTGTTACCTATAGAGCTTTAAAAATTCCATGACTTGCCAGGCCTGGAAAAAGAAGATTTATAATTCCAGGACTTCCCATGTTTCCATTACCCATGCAAACCCTGATCAGTGTTGCTTAATTCTTATTTCCCTTTATTTTTCTCTTTAAATTCATCCAGGCCTTGTTGATATTGCAATTAGACGTATTTTTAACAGAAGGACTAAACAGAAAACAGAGAATCCTGTGACATTCTCT
This sequence comes from Platygyra sinensis, assembly GCA_019787425.1. NCBI lineage: Eukaryota > Metazoa > Cnidaria > Anthozoa > Scleractinia > Merulinidae > Platygyra > Platygyra sinensis. The sequence goes on along the minus strand of JAHPZR010018237.1, from coordinate 14,267 downwards.
CATTTTTATCAATGAGTTGGATATTTCAGAATACAATCAGTCACACAGTCAGTGTTAACGTCATTGAGGTGCTGTGGTGTACTGAGGAGACCCTGAGTAGCATGCAGTACACTCCCCAAGGAATACATTTAATTTCTGGTGCTTTAGCCAGTTGGAAGTTCTGACAGGATTTGTTAATTACTAGTCTATAAAAGTCAATTTCATTGCTGATCTTTAAGGAAGAATATTACTACATGCAGCTGTAAGCAAGCACACCCTACATATTTTTGGCTGTTTAGGGTCTAAATTTTTTTTTTTTTTTTTTTACTTTGGCTACAGCTTTCAACTTAATGAAACCTTTCCATCACAAGCTAGTGATGTGCAGTCGCCAACAGTTTTCCTCTTTATGGTAATGGAGTCAAGATGAAAAGTCTGCTATTGGCAAAAGCAGTCTGAATTTTCTGTCAGTGTAATTGCTTTGGCCAAAATTAACATTAATTTGGGAATGAGATAAATATATGACAGTGGCATAGTCCTGAAAATAGTTATCCCCCCATTGATGGCCAGTTGAAAATTCTCATCATCAATGTGAACTTTTAGCAGCACTGGCAGCTAGGAAGGGGTGATTTCAGACTCTGCTGTTGCCCCTCTAAAATTCCAAATTTGGGGGGGGGGGGGGGGGTTTCCCACTGTCTCAGGTGTCTGTGGTGTTGCCTTCAGCAAACAATGTGGTCAATGTGGTAAACCCTTAAATTTTTCTTTCGTTTTAAGCCCTATTGCTGCAGTAGCCAAAACCCTACTACTCAGACACACTTTCAAAACCTGGATGCGAAAGTAACTTACTAATCATCTTTTTCAACTTCTGCCATTCTTTCATGACATCTATCAACCTCCATGCAACAACTACATTCTTCATGCAGGGCAACAAACTCCAACGAACAATTTATACACTTGCACCTATAACCATAATCTTACATGTACATGGGTAAGCTTAAATTCAAAATAACATTAACAGTTAATTGACACCAAAAATATGTGTAAATAAACTTGAAATACCTGAAGAACTAAAACTACCACTTCGATCTTTTTTTTGTTATTATTTTAGGTAATTAACCAAATTACAGAAATTTAAATCATGCAATATCTACAAAACAGACATTTTCAAAAACGGTGACAGATCGAATCCAACATAACTTCCTTCGAAACAAACTGCTTGGAATTTTCAGTAGCTCTTTCACAAAAATAGACGCATTGATTAAAGCAGAAAGAATCGAAAACGAAGAAACCAAATAAAATACCAGTCTGGTAGGTCTGTCTCGTCAGCAAATCGACTGAGAAGCATGTCCTCAGACTCTTCTTCTTCCTTTACAGCTATTTGTTCAGCGTACTAGGTGGCTTCTTCTTCGGTGGCAATCTGGCTCGGCACTATCATCGTATGATTGGAAATCTTCACTTGCCGAACAGAAGCTAGCCTCTGAACACTTAGAGCAACCTTCACTACTGCTTTCAGACAAACTTTACCAAAATGAACTTCTGAATCGACAGAGATTTCGCTAATACTAAGATAAAAACTCGACTGATATTAACAGCGATCAAAGGTAAATCAATCTCGTGTTAGGAATATGACGTCACAAGTAGAGATGCCGCTGTGAAAATAGCGGGCTCAAACTGGAACCAATTTCGAGTAATGGCGGACGAAAATTTCCATTTTCGAGCGGCGAAATTTTAATGAAGGAAGTCTTTTTATTTTTTTCTTTTTGGACGAAAGGACATCGTACATGATGGTAAGTTATTCTGTATAAAAAAAGTGGGAAAAAGAAATGTGAAATTTCGTCGCAGTGGCACTTAAAGTTCGTTGCCAAACTACTATATGAAAAGTCAGATGAAAGCTATATATAGCGTTTCACTTTAAGGGACCTCACTGTCAATAAAGAATGTTTACTTATCATTAGGAACTTGAGAAGGAAATTATCCTTTAAATGCATCACTTCCCTCGAATGCGTCTGGGAGGTAGTGGCTGCTTAGTTTTGTGATATTTTACTATGCTGTGATTGACTTGACTGTCGTTTTGTCTGATGAATGAGTTTTTGCTGTTGCAAGAAACATTTTCCCTCTGTTTTTACACGAGAGAACGCTATATTCAACATCAAGGGTATTAGAGCACGAACAACGTATGAGTTAAAATCTGTAATATTATAAATAAATAATACGATTTCCATTATTTCCTAAAAAGATGCCAGTCGGAAACTTTAAAAAAACAAACCTAAAAGATTTATCACTCCTTTGCTTCAAACAACAAAGAAGAAATCTAAAGGATCGATATTAGCCAAAAGGGACATGATATTTGACGTCAGGTTGGTATCATTACATTTTTCATCCATTTTATAAGGACGTTCTTGCGAATCTTGTCGTAAAAATTGTAAGAGAACATTCATTTTTTCATTGAATAGCAGAAACGCGCTTGGTTTTTCTGATATTGACCTCAGACTGGTTCGTGTGCAAAGATAAGCACCTGTTGTACGCTTAAGCCATGTTTATGCTAGACCGAGGTGCCTGACCGTGGACTTTTGCTTTTGGGCAAGACACTTTCTCCACTCAGGAGTACAATTATAAAGTACCGCAAAACTAACGGCAAGTGGGGGTGGGTGGTGTGTGTGTGTGTGCGGGGGGGGGGGGGGGGGAGGGTAATTAACCTGCGGTGGACTAGCAACCCATCCAGGGGGGAGGGGGTGTAAATTTGTGCTCCTAGTCGCTTCATGCTACTGAACGCAGAGACGAGCGCTGGTCTGAAGCTAAGGGCCATTTGGAGCTAGGATGAAGACTTTATCTTACCTACCAGCGCAAGCGTAGTGGGCCTGTTCACTAGTAAGACAACCACGTGCACCGGTCCCCGAGTCACGATTGTGTTTGTCTTGTTCGACCAACCTCAAGCGACAGATGACAATTGCAAACAAACATGTTATTGTGAAAGTCGGCTTTTTGTTTTGGTGAGGGTCATGTGTTGGCAAACTAGCTCAATCAGCTGTCAAGCCGCGGCAAACCACTGTTTTGAGTTATAACCCGATGATAAACACTGAATTAACCCTAGTCCAAATTTACACCTGCCTCGTGAAAACACAATACTAATGACAACCACCGCAATGACGAAATTTCTCTGCAAACCTACATGTGATATGTCTCTTCGCTTGGTTTTCAATTTGCATTTCGAAGTCGAATGGTTAATGTCTATGCTGTGCTGTTCGCAAACGAACGAAAAAATGTGCAGTTTTATCAAACAGTTTTTGGAAACTGGTGCTAATACGGCTGTATTATTATACATGCATGCATAATTCGGAACGTTTAATTTACAAGCAGCTTTAGAAATATGTTATTGCGGATATACAGTATTTAGTGCGCTTTGTTTGCTATAAACTTAGAGTTTCTAACGGCTTTAAATGATAACAATTTCGCACCCTTCAACACTTACCGTTTCCTTGAATTGTCCCTTGACGAACTCGATGTCGAACAAACAGAATGTCACACTATCGATCCGTAGTATTCTGAAAGATTTACATCAACTCTTTCCATTGGTTTGGCGTCGCTGTTTAATTATTCATCAGCGCGCCATTATTGCTATTTGCATTGTTAATTTGCTCAGTGTTAAATACCACCTAAATAAACGTCGAGCAATTAATTTCTGGCCCACCTAAGATGTTTTTAGAATGATAATAACTCAGCGTAGCGATTTTTATTGCTCACAAACATTGTCGTCAAATTACTTTTTGTTATTTTAAATCTAGCAAGCAATTAAAAAGGGGAAGTGCCCTCATTTCAACAAACACTAACATGTCTTGTTTGGTCGTGAAAAAAATAACCAAAAGGTGAAGCATCAAAATGAGGTCAAAATTATACAGAGTTTACACTTTCTCGCAATGTGAGCAAAAATTGTTCCTGTCACATTTTGACAAACTAGCCGAGCCGAAATAACAAATGGCTATCAGTCCGGCACAGTTATCAAATTTGATAACCCCTTGACGTCACAACATGGTGGCAATTCATAACTCGGTGAATTTTCCGAGAACATCAACTTTGTTCGTCCAATCTTCGGTTGTGTTCGTGTTGTATACCCATAGTTCCCCGCGATTTACTTGAGAAGAAAACAAACTTCACGAGTGGCCTGCCTCGTACCCAGGCGCGTTCTACCGGATTCGAGAGCGACTGGGATTTTTATTTCGCGCTAGGTGTCATGGGAAAGGGCGAAGAGAAAGTCGCGCCTGGCAGATTACGATTTCAAAATGGCGGTAAGTAATTTATGCAAAACTAAAGGGAAAGAAAAAGAATCATTTAGAGTGTTTTTTGAGCGAAGGGGACGTTCACAAGCTTGTCCAGGAGGACAAAATCCCTTGTCCACAGTGTTCTTGTGAAAAGGACCCACGTTTTTTCGAAAGAAATGGCATTTCCGATCATTTTCGTGTGTGGTAAACAATTGTACCTCAGCGTGTACCTTCACGGACGTAAACTTGCAAGAGAGCTTGGCTCTTAGAAGGAGGCTTCACGTCAAAGAAACCATTAATATTCTTAATGTTTCTTTTTTTTAAAGTAGAAGCGAAAAGGTAAGACAAATTTTTGTGCTTTTTATATACATTTCCCTTTATTGTGTAACGAACGAGAACCTTTGCTGTAATGTTTTGGAAGACACACTACTGTATCTTCAAAAGAAAAGCTGCATGTTAAGGTCGTTTTGTCATGTAAGTGACGCCAATGTGGGTCGTTACCAAATATTTGATTTAAAAAATGTGATTCACTACTGAGCTTGGGGTCATCTACATTGTAGAACCAAGCTTTTTAAGTACTGTAGGCTCAGCTAACAATTTGGAATATGACAAAACTGTAAGCATGAAGTATCAAATTAGCAATATTATAGAACCATGAGACAGAAAGAATTTAAAAATACCACTTTTCTATTCAGGGCTTAACTACAGAATACAGGGCCACTTTTAATCATCCACCAGACGAGCCGGGTCGTTTGCTGGTTTGCTCCTTTGTCATCCACTGCCGAGCCATACAAGCCAATAAATACATAGACCTAGGACATAACGCATCAAGCCACTAAATGTGTGGACCTAGTACTTGAAACATACATAGATTATACCTTGTTCTTTTATCCACTGCCAAGCCAAACGAGCCACTAGATTATTCCTTGTTCTTTCATCCACTGCCGAGCCAAACAAGCCACAAATAAAAGTTGTTTACCTTCAAAAGTGGCCCTGTATTGTGAGGTTGCTCCCTATTTAGTTTCAGCACACTCATTAGAGATATCAGGTCATAATTTCGATTTCTTAAGTAGGTAATATAAGCTTCTTTTTGTTCATCTTCCTCTTGCAGGAGGGTTACCATAAAGTTAGGAAGACAAGTGGTTCCTTCTCTATGGAGTGTTTTGTTAAGAAAGACGAGGAGGCTGTCCAGTTTTCGTGCCTTGTTTTGTACCAGGCCAGAAAGTTAAAACCCTACAGTAAAGGAAGCTGTGCTTGTATTGTCCAGCTGAATCCATACAAGCTTTAACTGTACACCAGCCCGACCTCTTTCCAGACACATGCATTTTTTGAAATGTGCAAGTTAAACTTTAAAACATGGGTTTTCCTTAACCTATGCTTACAAATTTGCATTGTTCTTGCTTCCATATAATCATTTCAAGTATGGTGCTTCTGCTCTTGGCATTGCAGCTCGAACCATTCCAAACTAAAATAAACAGAACTTAATCAAACCATGGAATATGTTTGTGTTATCCAGCATTTGAACCAGCGATCAATTTCATGATACTTTTACTATTGTACATGTAGTTTACTGGTGTAGCTAGTTTTCAGACTATAAAACAATGTCTGCACAACCTTGTAAAGTACACTTTGCAAAGTTTTTCTTTTGCATTGGCCCCAGGATATTTATGTGAATTTTGACAGCCCTGCCTAAAGTGAACTTTTAATAATGTCCACTGCTATTCACTGGTAAAAAAAGTTTAGTTCAGTTACCGGTCACTCACTTCAGGATAATTTTTCAGAATTGCTTCTGTGAATTCAATTTTATTTGATCACTCAGTAAGATTTTGACTACATGAGCACTAGTTCGTTCTTTAAAGCTAATTTTTAGGGGCTAAATGATTAAAGGTAGCAAGATAAAAACAAATTTCCCAGGCACTAGCCTCCGTATTACTGAAAAGGATCTAAAATAGGAATTACTAAGGTTGAAAATGCTTGTTAAATGGGTAATGACTTAATAATGGCATGTTCTAATTTTTTTTACAGCCCACAGTGAACAAAATGAAAAAAAAAAAAATTTAATAATAGGCTATTAGGTTACCATCAAAATTTGAGAGGTATTATTTGCCAAATGCAATGGCAAGTTTTGTTCAAAAAATTAGGTGCAAATTATATATATATATTTACTCCTGAAATGCTATAAAAAATATCTCCAAAAATTATCTGTTTGTTGTATTTGTAGGATTTTAATCCGGATGAGATGACACCCTTACATGACACCGCTGTAGCAATGGTTTATACCACAGAGAATAATTGTGTAGAATCCAATGACACTGTACTTGATATTCTCAATAATGAGGCAATTTTTTTGCGGCTCTTCTCAGGAGCATTCACTTTCATGATATTCAGTAGTGTTAACTGTCTGACAGATGAAGAGTCATCTTCAACTGGTTCTAATGTCTCATTAAGTTGGGCACATAACTGGTCACGTCTTTCATTGCACTGATTGCTTGTCAAGTTGAAAGCTATATTTTATTTATTCCATTAATTTCACTGCAAAAAGAAAAAAGAAAAAATAAGGGTTGTACAGTATTAGAAACTAAAAAATAAAATAATAATAATAGTACATGATAACAATAATCACATTAATGACAAATAGCATTTACGGTTATATGATTAATGTTTGTTTGAAATTAAAATCATACAAATACACAACATCAATTCATCCAATACTGGTGATTAATCTAGACACTTTTTGACTAAAATTTAAGGTACATTTTAGGGAAGTTTCGAAAACTCGCTCACCTTAATACATTTGCAAAGTGAAAGGTGTTGTTATTTACTGGATTTTTTAAAATTAATGTTTTCTTTTGAGGGTGCCAAACGTGTAAAATAACTCCAAACAAGAAACATTAGGCCGTCATAATAATAATATGCCTACATTCGCTCGTCGCGCACACAGGCTTAGGGTGTCTTGGTATTCAGTAAAAATCTAGTTCAAAGACGGCTTACCTCGCTTTGCTTGCGACTGTACCGATCGATATTCCGGGGTCAGGAAGTGCTTTCCTCTCCCTTTTGATTCTGGCGTACTAGTCGCTGGAGCGTCTAAAATAATTTATTGAAAATATTTTTCTTAAAAATACTAAAGCTTAAAAATACTAATGAGTCCGATATGTAAATGCTTGATATGAACCGAGTTCACCTGTTCACCGAAATCGAAATGTTAATTAATATGAAAAACATTTTATGATGTACATCATACAATAAAAAGCACTTACCGTGTAAAGAAAGGTCATGCTGGGAAGTCATGTAAGGATTCCTCTGTCTATGCTCGTCATATAAATTTTACACGAGTCGAGGTCGTGGAGTTCTCATTACTAGTATTAAAGCGCTGCTAATCTTTGTTTCCAAAATTATACCAAAAACTACAAAAAAAACATTAACATCCTTATACCACAGACCTCGACATTATTTCTCCTCAAAATAGCGAAACGGGAACGGTTCACAGCCCAAATCCCGAAATCGGAGTTCTCTGGACAGAAATCGAACCAAATCTGCGAAGCGTCTCATTTTTCCCGTTCACCCTTCCCAGCGTCCTTTGCGTCCACGCTAAACGTTCCCGATCCCCATTGCGCGATATTCTTTGATGGCTCCATGGCTCGTGCGGTCTCCTCGCTTGAGACGCCTAGGAACGAGGCAGGAGATTGGCATGGTGAGAGTCAGGGCGGCCAGGCCGGGGCGAGAAACCAAGTCGCTTGATCGGGAGCCGAGAGTTGGGGGCGCAGCGCGGAAAGCGCGGTTTTTCTATTTTTTTGCGCACTGTTTAATTGTTTCATCATTCAATCTTTTTCATCATTATCATTATCTGTGTTTGTTGTTCTTGCTGTAGCAATTTATGGCCACCAAAGTAAAATTTGTTGGTACTGATCGAAGTTCAATGAAATGGGTAATTTAAAATTAATTTGCATGTAAATAAACCGGCCTTAAATTTGTGGAGTAATTTGGTGCAATTTGTTTTGATATGGTCAAATCCTCGAATTTCTATGCCTCGTCAAAAACTGAGTTTCAAATGACTCGCAGGGGGGGGGGGCTGGAAGCCCTTTCCATGATACAGCGCGTCAAAGTTCGGGCGAGTTTTCACAGATGTAAACAGAACCTTGTCATAATTCAAGGTCATTCGCAGGTTTTCACTTGGTTGCTACTTCGATTTGGTTCATTGTTGTGACCTCAAGGCTGGTTATATCTTCTGTTCATGCTTTAAGGAAAATGTAAAGTAAGATTTTAATGTTTGTAAATGTTTCTTTCAATCTTTTATCTTTATCGTGAAAGTTCTCATTGACAATTTCCGCCCTTCGGCAAAATGGCTGTCATCCCGCAAAATGCCACATAAATTATGACCGATTGTCAACTTATACCTTGCATGATTTGTAGATAGATAATATAAATTGTTGCTTCAATATAAAGAAGATCTTAAAGTCGATTGATCTCGAATTAACTTCACTGTTTGGTACGTAAAAAATAAGCACCGAGTTGAGTGTCTTTTCACTGGGTTCCTTTTGCCAATTAGGAAATGAAGAAGAAATCAGGCGGGCGCAGATTTACTTTGGTGCTTGTACATGAGGACAGACTCGAAGGCAACGATACGTAGAAGTCAAAGAGTATATTTAGCAATTATTGAATGAGGCTGAGTAGGATATGAAGAATGCTGCAGATCAAACTTAAACTTAACACCCCTCGAGATCTGCAGAATTCTTCATATCCTACGAACGCCGAATTCAATAACTGCTTTATTATTCATTCAAAATATTTCCCCGTTCTTAAAGGAGTTTCGATCACCATTTCGCTCTTTGTTTTTACGCTCACCAAAAATGACACAACCCCAACCACGTCCCCAGGTTTTCTAAGTAAACTGTTCAATAATTTGCCGCGGGCTGCACTTTTGACGCCATTTGACGTCATCGGTTCAGTAATTTGCAGCACCTTGCACTTTTAACGTCATTGATTCAATATTTGGTCAACAGCAGCTGGTTATGGTGAATTATGCGTGTAGTTTTAACCATTCAGAAACGGGGAAATAGTTTGAATGAGTAATAAATATATCTTATTAGACGTTTTGTTGTGTAGTATCGCTGAGTATTTTTACGAGTTGTGCCGTATTTTGGCGAGCCATGTTTTGGATCTTGAAATATGGTTTAAAATCCATACAAACGTCTCTAATTTTGAGACAGCGTCCCCCAAAACCAAATAAACTCTTACAATTTCTTATCAGTTTTGTGACAGCGGTAAAACCACGTCATTCACCTACTATTTGATAGAAGCTGAGTTGAAAATCGCTGTTTTTTGCCCATTTAAAGAGTATCACGGAAATCATAAAAATTAGAGACATTTGTATGGATTTTGAACCATATTTCAAGATCCAAAACATGGTCTCTGTTAAGGCTAAAAGCATCATACTTGGTCAAATGACCAATCTCAACATGATCTTTTATGTGGTGGTATTAGTTTCAAGTCGATTTGTTAAAATTTGAAACTCGCCCCAGTTCCCTGCTGAATTTCGGAACGGCCTACTGATGGTGTATTAGGCAAGACTTCTGATGAGGAAATATTTTTACTCATTATGGCCTAAGCTCTCGTAAATGACAACCTCACATCAAGCGACCACCTTGGCTTGACATTTTGGGTGGTCTCTTACGGGTGTTTCGACTTTAGCTCACCAATGTATTATGGTGTTAAAAATAAAATAAAAGTAAATACCATTTACTCCACTCCATTGCAGATTAACAAGCGGTTAAAACTGACAAGAGTGATTTATTAAAGCATGTATTCATTACACCACTTGAAAGAACGGATACTTAAATTTTAAAATATTTAAAATATTTAAAAGTGAAAACGGTCCTCTTATCTCCTCAGTGTCTCAAGAAATTGTTGAATATTCAGAGGAAGGTCTAAGATTAGTTTTCTTTGTACAGTGTAGACACCAAGCATGATATGGTGGTCACGCGGAGTGGTCCATCTTCTCAGCCACAAATTTATGACATAGGAAGCTCGCGTCTATTGGCAAGTGGTAGTTTCCTTGGGGGGCTAGCGCCAGTGCTTGACTGAATGAACTGTTAGGGTATATGGATTTTAACGTGCTCTTTTTTTTGTTAACGAACTAGACAAAAAACATAAATTGGATTATTTAGCAAGTTTTTTTTGTTTTTTTATTACAGTGTATGGAAATTATTACCTATAATAAATTAATTATATGCTGCTTTCGATCTCTTATACAGTCCCTCAGCTACCCCGACAGAGAGGGGGGGGGGGTATTTTTACGGTTATCCGGGCCATTAGATCTTCCGGTAACGTACTTACAGGACGATGCCCTGTGAAGGCCTCTTTTGCTGCAAAAGCGCACATCGGGAGAACAGCTCTTCACAAAAAGCAGCTACAACTAAAGTAATGTAAGTATAACCAATATTTTATTTTATTGTTACGATAACTTTAATTTCTCTCGGGGAGTTTTTCGGGTACGGCAAACAGTGAGCGAAGTATTTAATTTGGAAGTGCTAATGTCATTTGGTAGAATTTCATTGGTCCGTGAGATATACCTATAGGCAGAATGAACGAGCGTTAGTCATCTCACTCTAGCAATCTATGCAACTCGGGCCACTTATCTGCCCGCCCTCCCACCCATGTAAATATTGCACTCGGCCGTGAGCAGATTAGAGAGATCAAATAATATTTTCGTTGGGATTAAAGTAAACAGCTTTATAAATCTACGTCGCCCAATTCTAATCCTCTGATGTATCTGTTAATTGGCGAATCTTGTTGTTGCCTTATTAGGCCGTTTAGCAGTATGCTGGGGTAGAATGCTTCAGGTGCGACGGCTAGGCAATTGGGCAAAACCTGCAGGTTTAGCTGGTAGGCCTCCACCCAAAGTGGGTGTTTATTAGAGCAGCCACAGCTTCATAGATGCGTTTACGAAGGATCCTTCGATGGAATCCCAAACATGAGATTTAGATATTATTGATCGATTTAAGGTAAAAGATGGTTAGATTTGGCGAGGGGATAACGAGAGGGGCAGCTACACCACCTCGGGAGGTTTGAAGGGAATCTTTATGAAGATTTGGTTTTTGGATTCACATCGGTCGCCCAAATTTATTTTGTCTCGTTATTTAATAGCTATTTCCGTTTCCATATGTACTCTTCCTGTGTGTAATAGTTTACCAACAATAATGATTCCTTAAATTATAAGGACTTTTTCGAGGAAGCATAGAGAGAGAACTGTTTACTCTCGCCAACAGGTATGGAAAAGCATCCATTTTTCTTTTTCTTTCCGTTGTTAATCCACTCTCAGCGTTTCTGTTCAGCTATGGTAAGTAAAGGCTTACTAACTAGCCTGACGTCATGTCAACATATTTGATAAAAAAGTGAATTGAGTTGATCGCGTTAGCCTTCTCCTAGGACTGCTACATGGGTTGTTTGAAAGTAATACCTCACGTAGAGATTCAAGAAACATCAGTTTTTCTTGGATTCCAGCGGAAGTTTAGGATGGTAGACCCTCATTTGGTTTTAAAGTCGTGCCCTTTAGCCTTGTATTCCTGCTTCCCTTATCTTACCACTCCTTGCCGCTTGAGACGGTTGGATGAGTTTTTGTGGTTGTGTGACTAGCGCTGTTCTGAGACGGATTTCGACTAACTAGAGGAGGTACGTATTCATGTTTGGCCTAAGGTAAGGTCAGACTTAGAAAATCTGGTTTTCACTACTTGCGATGTAGTTCATTGGACTCCTTGCCAGGTATACAGTTGGTAATATTTGGGATAGTAGATCGCTTACGATGCGTTGTGAGGTCTGCAGTGCATTCTCAGATGTGGATTGTCTATATTTTTAAAGTATATTGTGTGGTTTCTAATGGTATGTCATTGTTGGTAATAATAAATCAGTTTCTTTTTTGTGGGAATTGCGCGAATTATAGACTAGATTTGTGCATCTCCATTCGCCGCGCGGGGCAGGTTGGGACTCTTTAGTTTCCGTTGTGATATTATTGCAAAAATAACACAAAGAAGAGCTTGTGTATTTGAATTGCGCAAATACACTTCAATTCTATAAAGCATCATTGACAATCGCCTTAACTAAATCAATTTCAGCGGTGTACTTAATTCCGAGAGCCAGTGTGCGCGCGCACTGGCTAACGTGGAGGCAGTCGTGTCCACAAGCTTTGGAAATAGTGAGGCGAGAAGTTTTCTACGGGGCGGGAGTTATCAGCATCCTTCAGCATTACAGTCTTCCCTGCCTATTATCAAAGGGTCGTAACTTGAAATGGTTTCGACGTCACAGCCTCGAATTTATTCAGTCTGAAGTATTAAAGGGCTCCACGTTTAGCAATTAAAATGTTTCATGTTACTCCGATATCAATAAGCTTGGATATTCATGTTTTTCCACAGTCCGGATCTTCAAAGGGGCCGCCATCGGCTCTTCGGACGTCTCCGGTTGTTGAGAAAATGTATATCAACTGGATTAACTGAACCCTAACCCGACTACAATAGAGTCTTCGTGCACACAAGATCCATGAAATTAGAGGTTCTAGAGAGCTCGTGTGCCACGCTCTCAGTGCGACCATAATCGAATGCGTGCATTGACGATTGGCAGTCACCAACTCATGTTTGAGTATATCGAGAATTACGGGGCTTCATGACCCTTGCTGCTTTCATTGGCTATAACAAAGGTCGAAAAAATTTTCTCGCGTTCTGGAACCCCATTTCAGTGGGGTGGACTTTTTCTGTCGAATGTAGAAATGGTTTGGGTAGTTCGCCTTTAACCATATTACGGGCGCCACGAAGCTCTTCGGAACGTCTCCAGATTGTTAGAAATTATATACAACATGGTAACATGGCCCCTAGCCCTAAAACATCGAGCTTCGTGCCCAGATCCATGAATAAGAGTTCTTGAGAGCTTCGTGCCAGTGATTCGAGGCCATCATTACTTTCTAAGTCGGCGTTGGAAAGTTTTCAGTACCTTTTGGCTATCGCTTATTTTTGCAGTGATCACAAGTAAAATTTCGGATTACGTTACTTGTTATGTAGCGTAAGGAATGTGGCGTTAGGCATGGCCGAACTCAATTCCTGCCAGGGTCTGAAGCTTTGATGGAGATGATCCAAGTGGCTCATCAAATGACTTTTTTTAGAAAAAAAGAAAGGGTTATTCATGTTGTACCTCTTGTATATATAAAAGATAACTGGAAGAACATCGATCTCTATGTTTTGCTACATATTAACAGAAAATAAGAAACTACGAATGTTAAAGATGGCGTTTGTCCTGGGTACTGACGAAGGCGCTGGGCCAGAGCTATGAATAATTATTTGAGGCTAGTCAGGGTACAGTCTCGAATTGATTCCCGGTCAGTGTTTATTCGTGACAGAAAAAAAAACGGATGTTCGGCCATGAGGCTTTTAAATAGGCGGAACGTTTAGTATTTGGTGTTTATCCCAATATATAGAAGGCTCTTGCCACAGTAGTGTCCTTGTGGCACCTCCACGCTCGACGACATTGCTTTTTTGCGTCATTCGTTTTCATATTAGTTGTTTGTTTTTTGTTTTTGTATGATTTTGAGCGCGCGTCTTCATGCATGTTACTCCCAGAACTACGATACCCTGGAACAAGGCATTTAATTTGTCTACTGCTACCGTCAACTCCTTTCACTTCTCCAGATACCTGAATATATTGTAACTTCTGACCTGTTGCCATTCATTCAATTAGCTAAGCTCCACCATTTAGTGCTTCTTGTAAAGCGTATTATCCAAAGTTTATTTTAGACGAGTTCTTAGCTCCGTCTTATTGGGCTCCCGCTTTGAAATGGTTCCACCTTTTGGCTTCCTTTCATCAACCTTACCCTTTGGACCTTGCTCGCCTGTCACCTGTTGCATCGCTAGTCGTCAGTCTCTCCTCCATGCAACATTTAACCATTTACACCTATGCTATTATTAATCCTATATCTACTGGAGCAGTTCTGCGGAAGGATTTACGTTTAGCGGCAATCTGCTCATAGTTTTGCGGGTATTTTCCGTTACGACGAGC
>JAHPZR010018236.1:0-15848 GCA_019787425.1 Platygyra sinensis | reverse complement strand
CAATGAAACCTAATCTTGACCTTTCGGATCACTGTATATTTCAGTAGTCAGAGTGCCAATCGAAGAGTTTATTAGGGGATCCCTACAGGAACTCCATTAACAATTTTCCTGTGAAAATCGAGGTAAATATTTCTGCCACTATTCACCGAGATTTGAGAAGAATAATTGTTTTTTAGTATATACAAGAAGTGTGATCTCAACAACATTTCAGAGAACCCAATTAACAATCGTCGTTTTAATTGCGGCCTCTCAAATTCCATGCCTCCGGAAAACGTGCAAGCTGTACAAAGCATGCGCGAATTCGCGAAACTATTTACAGAATCTTTGAACATGGAAAATCTATAGTTAATCTTCGAAAAAACCTCGTGACAGTCTAGAATAATGGTCCTTAAACACCGTTCAAATCAGTGTGAATCAAAAGTAGGCTTTATTCAAAAGTATGCTCTATTTTGTTTGGCTTCCGCATTATTCACTACGAGTGAAAAGAAAGAGGATGGAAACTAGTAAGGGGTGATGTGTTCATAGCCCACTATCATAGCGTCTCAGAGATAGCGAACCAAGAAGAAATGCCGGCACACACGGGTCGATGGCACACTACAAGCTCAACAAGCGAGAGTGGTGAAGTAGTAATGGTGTCGCTACAACTATATGGGTGGCGCATCAGATAGGTTTATCACACCTTAACACAACAAATGTGTAAGGAACCTGGCGACACAGTGGTGGAATGACAAGCTCGCATAAAGTACACGCGAGGAGAGAGAGATTGCGAAAACAGAAGTGGACAGCGCACAAAAAGTCACTTTTGGGGCCTAGTAATATGTATCTACGGCAAAAACGAAGTCGTGAGTTAGTCTCGCGTGGCGCAGACAGATATGATCAGAGTAGAATACACGTCTCGGACGTCCATCGAGTCGTATGCAATAGTGGATGCGGATTCTAAGGAGGTGACAGAAATGGATCATAGAGCACAACAAGCGTAGGGTGGTGATCACTAGTGGATATGTTCCAGGAGACAACATTGTCAGATCTGTAGTGTAAAGGCAATTAATATCACCGGCAAAGAACACGGACACTGGTCGTGTGAGCGAGATATACATAGCTGTTGCTTTGCCCAAGGAGTGAACAAAACAAATGAGTGAGTGGGTAGGTAGCCACCGTGCAGACAGAACAGGCATCGTCATTACAGGACACAACACAACATACTAGACACGATTGCAGCAGGGGGGAGTGCGTGAGGGTGTTGCTAGAATTGACTACGGACATGGTAATGCTGGAGTGGAGTGCATTTCACACTGACAGTAATGGAGGTGTCGCGCGGGGTCGTGAAAGAACATGCCACGCGTGAAGGACAAAACGGACAAACGAAATCTTGTTAGCTATACGACCCGCGGGAACAGGGAGGTCTTCGTGACAACAGACGGCCTATCGTTTCTTCCTGTGGACTGAAAGCTCACACAGATATACACCTCCGCGCTGTCCGAATTAGCGAGATGAAATGCGGCATAATCGGTTCCAAATGACAATTTTCGAGAACCACTTTAGTCAAGAAAATCCCAATGGAAAGAGACTAATCGAGCAGCGCACACTGGCGTACCTCTTTGTGGGAAAACCGGACACTTCCCTGCCGGTGTGCCAACAGGTCGGGGGTCAATCTGCAAAGTGCGAACCGCCGTGGTTCGGTTCTCTCTCTTTTGCACATTCATACAAGGTACACACAATGGAGCATAGCTACCTCACTCACATCGATGTCTAAAAGACATTGCCTGGTATGTGACGTGAGGTGTTGCCCAAGACTTCCTCTTGGCAGTCCAAATAGTGTGTTGCGTATTACTGCGGCACAGTGTCCCCTCTTTGCCATTTATGGCTCGCCGTGGCTGTTCGCGCGCTCTTTTATAATAGTGTGCTTGACACTTTTCTCGTAATTCACGTGTTTATATCAAATCGTTACCGTGATTCTACACGGTGTGCAACACTAGCTTCATCTACAGCGATGCACAGCATACACAAGCTTAGCGTGACTTAAGAGCACGCTCTATAGATTCTTGTGATAGCGTCGTCATGCTCTTCGCGTGCATGATCGAAAACTGGTGTTGCTTACTAGTGTGAATCTCTCTCTCACGGACTTTGCGTCTGTCGTACATCTGCGTACCTATCGGCGTGATGATACACAATAAATATTGTGGAATGAACTGTGTGGACTGTATCTGCTTCATACCTCTGTATGTCCATGCATAGGACTGTCATCATTTCGTGATAAATGTGCTGTATGACCACTGGCACTGTACATCACATAAGATACAACATATTATGATGCACTATCATAATAGAAAAGACGCGACGTAAACAGTTAGGAGATGTCGTAGATCAATTTCCAGCTTGGGGAACAACGACAAAAACAGCAACAAAAGCAGTTCTAGCTTCAACGTTTCAGAGAAAACCTTTAGCACCAAAACATAGTTCAACAAATGAGACATCATAGAACAAGATTTTACTGATACCTGAAAACGGCGTGATTCTCGTAGTCATAATATGCTAGTTCCACCCATTGTATAGACTGCACTCCATATAGAAGCGATATCTACCTGACGACTGTCGATTGTGTTTTGTGTCATTTTATAACGTCAGAGAAATGAGGTTTCTTTAGATGACTACCTTGTATGCTGCAACATTCTTATAGGCAGAAACACCCAAAATTCCATCTTTTAACATTTCTAAGAAAAATACTGAAATACTGAATGAAAAACAGCTCATCTTAATTGTGTTGCCATGTGTTGCAGTTACCAAGATACTCACAACCGGGCATACTACATGGTATTGGCTGGAACTCGATGGCTGGGGATAAGATTAGATCTCCTCTCTGCTCTGTTAATCGGCGCTGTAGCTTTGCTAGCAGCATTGTATTCCCAAAGCAATGGTGAGGAAATGTTTTACATAGCACTTTTTGTTCTTGGCATACGTTAAATGGTGGCCTGGCAAGAAATGGTCGCCTACAATCGTATTTGATAATTTTGGTTCCACCTTTCTTTCCAAATTTACAATGTGACTTGCATGCATGACGACGGTTCTAAATTTTTCTTCTTATTTGAAGCTGAATTGAAATTTCAAGGTTGACAAGAAATATCCACTATAATTCCATGACTTTTGAAAGTTCCTAAGAAAAATGATCGTACCAGAAATTTAGCGTTTCTTATTAATAAACTTGTTAAATTACTGGGACATTCAAAGCCCGTAAAAATTACGGTAGACAATGCTCACTAATTAGGCGTTACAGATCTTTAAATCGCCAATTTACAATTAATTCACTAAAACGTTAAATGCGCTTATTCTCCTTCCGATAGCTCTGGTTGGCCTCGCTTTCGTCTACGTCTTCGAAACATCTCACTTCACCCAGGTGTCTGTTCAACAGTCCTCAGAAGTTGAGAATTTAATGACGTCTGTAGAACGAGTGATGACAATTACTAAACTTGAATCTGAGCCGGGATACCACACAGCAACACAATGGCCTGAACATTGGCCAAAGAACGGAGAAATAAACTTTACCAAGGTATCACTAAGATATTATCCGCAAGGACCAAAAGTACTCGAGGATCTGAATTTAAATATTGATGGACAGTCTAAAATTGGAATTGTGGGTAGAACTGGAGCTGGAAAATCTAGCATCACAGCCGCTATCCTGCGCATGCCCGAAGTTGAAGGACAAATCACAATAGATGGAGTGGAGGTGCACAATTTGAACGTTCAAGAATCCCGGAAATGCATCTGTGTCCTTAACCAAACTCCTGCTGTGTTCAGTGGGTCCCTGAGAAAGAATCTTGATCCACTGGGAAAACACAGCGATGTTGAATTGTGGGATGCACTAGAAACAGTCCAACTGAAGCCATTAGTGGAAACTTTGCAGGGGAAACTAGATTACACTTTGAACTATAAAGGAATGAATCTAAGTGCAGGTGAAAAACAGTTGATTTGTCTCGCTCGTGTTCTCCTGCAGGAGAGTAAAATAGTCATCTTGGATGAGCCAACTGCTCATGTAGATCCCAAAACTGAACAAATCATACACGAAACAATCCGAGAAAAACTGAAAAACTCAACAGTGATCACAATCGCACATCGACTCAAAACCATAGAACACTGTGATAAGATTGTGGAACTGAGAGACGGACTTATAGTAGTTGATGATAAACACGATAAAACTAACTTTAAGTAAGCGAAACAGAAGGATATCCTCCTTTGATGAGCGCGATTTTTGACTTGCATGAGAGACGTGTGACATTGGATACGAAACCTTTCACACTGGCAAAATTATTCTATTTGCTCTACATAGAGCTTTTTATATAGTTTCCCTGATTGGTTGTAACTTACGTGCGAAAAACAGCCAGTCAAAGACAATTTAGGCCCGTAAATTTTTCGTACATAATGTCAGAAATAGTTTCGAACAGGTGGAGAGTACAGGTTTATGTTTAACTGGCTAGCGACAGTCCATCCTGAAGTTGATGAGATAATGCTCAGTTTTGAAAAGATTAAAAAAAGTTGTTCGTCGCGTCTATTACATTTACTATGTAGCATATTTCCGGTATTCTGCCAGTTCTATGTAAGATAATTATAGATCTAATACGTTATTTATAATAAACTATTCTAAGTAAATCTGTCTTCAGTCTTATGTCATAAAAAGCAGTTTTTAGGGAATTCAAAGAATCGGAAATATAAACAGCAAGGTGTCAGTAGAGCCACGATTAAGAAAGAACATGTAGAACACGGGCCGTTTGGAGAGTATTGTTTTGTTCTCACAACATCCATCTGGGGCCATTGCGCAGGTATGCGATCTTTGGCGTAAAGTTAGTCAAACAGGTGAACACGGCTGGCAACGGTTCCAATCAGTTTTAAGTTTAAGACGAGCTAGTTACATTATTAGTTATCAGATCATCGGATATTACAATATTGTTGTCAAGAGTGTCACTGGTGAAGAAGAGTTGTGGAAACTGTTAGAAAAACGTCACCAGCCACCTCTAGACGAACGAGTATAAATCAATTACGTCGTATGACACAATCAAAACTGAGGAATATCTGACCATGAGGATATTCATTTCGCAGTGGATGTCTAATTGGCGCTGAAATATACTCGAGCATTTGTCCTAGGACGTAATTTGTTCCTGGAAACTCAGTTTTCCACGACTGAGTTACAGAACCTTCAGACTAGATTCCCAGCCGTTTTGAGATCCCAGTTGTCATCATTCAAACGCACGCGGTGTGTAGCATGGAACGCGAGCTCACAAACACTGTTGGAGATAGCGCCTTTGGGAACACGCCTTCAGTTCAAAACAAAACCGCCTATTTTTTGTCAAATTGAGGTTTTTTATATATATTGCGGGATGAAAAGTGCCATCGATTTAACGAACGTCCGTCATTTTGCGGGTATATCTACTTAGTGTACTACTTGCTACTCTTCTTATCCACCTTCTATAAATCATGTAATGTCAGGGTCTCTAAATCCAGGAAGAAATAAGCCAACCACTTCTCGAATGAATGAATGAACTTTATTTATCGTCGATAACGTGGGGAGTGGTCACCCAGTCTCCCGAGCCAGGGGCTCATGTAAAAAACGACCCTGCTTTGTGGGCGTGGCATGAGACGTTTTCATCCTTAAGGAGGCTCGAAAGGGTTTTTTCGTTGCTATATTGTTTGTGAAACGATGGAAGATTACAAAGAAGGATGTTTAATGGTGTGGGCAAACAAAATGTCTCCTTGCAACTCTATCGTTGGGCTATACTTTAAGGGTACTTGTGACGTCATATCAGTTACCATGGCAACGCACGAGGTCCACAAAAGCGTCCTCTAAATTTCAGTTTTTGTAAATTATCTGAGAAACTAATTCGGTGACCTACCATTTTTATTTCTTTGTGGAAAGTTCCCTAAATTCTTTAACTTTTCAGACAGTATGGAAAAAATTTATCTAGTAGAATTAAATATATTTAAAGGAAACGAGTTTAATGGCTTACAGAAAATTCCAGTAGATAATTTTCCCCGAAACGTTTATATCTGAAGTGCCATCGTGAATGGTGCGTGCATGCAAAAAATCAAGATAGGTCACCGAGCAAACTTTCGAGCTAAAAATAAATGTTTTCCGCAGATTTTACTTCCGGTTCGCGCGATTTTACGCAGCATTGACTTCCGGTGTGCTGATTTTAATACTGATTCAGCTGACGCGTGCATATTAGTTATGGCGTGTGTAGATTGCGCGTGCGCGTGCAGCTAAAAACCCTTTCGAGCCTCCTTAAGCGCCCATTACTACTGCGCATCTCTAGTGCGCACGCTATTCCTTAGGCACGCGCGTGCCGCGTCATGTATTTCAAGCGCGCGCAATGAGTCGAAACTCAACAAAATATAGAGCTGATGACCTTTGCGTTAACTTGGTGTGCGAATATTTTTGTAGGATGGTCGGTGACCCCCACATTATTTTTAGGCAGATCACTTCCTTTTCTGATTCTTTTCATTATACTAAAAAACAAAAAAAATCTGTACGTGGGAAGTTTTAATTATTTCTCATATACTACTTCAAAAAGGGTCGAAGTGCTACATAGATATATCAGGTGTGCGTGACTAAGCAGTTGCATATTTTAAGGCTAATTCTACCTGATTTAATGACATACGTAAAAAAAGATCTATCAAATAGGCTTATAATATGCTGTATTAAACATATTCGTATAGATAATAAACCAATATTCTATAAGACATTTTTCGAGTCTGGTATTACGCATGTAACTGACCTTCGATTTGATTTAAATATTACAGAGTCCTATAATATTATTACCAAAAAGATGAAAAAAGTGAACATTTTGGTATGGGCAGGCCTCAGACATGCAGTACCGTCCCACTTAATTTCAAAATCCGAAATAAACAATCGCACCTTTTTAACATTGCCACCCTCTCTGATTATTGAAAACAATGTTTTTGATATCCTAATGAAAAAATCAAAAGACTATTATAAAATGTTAATAAGCAAAAAAGCACAATTCTCTAATAATTCTTTAGTTCTGAAACGTGATTTTAACTTAAACGAAGATCAATTAAGAGAGGTGTTTTTCTGCCGCATATTGTGTGTTCTGAGGCTTATGTTAAGGCCTTTCAATATAAGGTCCTTAACTTTATTCTCTATACCAACACCAAATTATATAAGATAGGATACATTACAGACGATAAATGCTCTTTTTGCAAGTTTGAACCGGAAACCCTGTTGCACCTTCTTTTTAACTGTGTATACTCAAAACTTTTCTGGAAAGATTTTGAATTTTATTTTTACTCTTTATCAAAAGAATTTGTACATCTTAGCTTGCAAGATGTATTAATCGGCATTATAACTTCAGAATGCCCGTTACTAAATTATTTCTTGTTGATAGCAAAACTATTTCTATGGGATTGCAGAAGATCTCAAATACTTCCAAGCTTAGCTGGGTTTAAAAGAAAGATCAAAATTAAATTTGAAACGGAAAAATATATCTGCACTAAGAACAATACTTTAGATAAATTTATTAAAAAATGGGGGACAGTTTGTCCTCTGTAAACAATAACTGTATTCTAACTATTTTTTTTTTGCATAGCTGCCTTTGTATCCTTCTATTGCCTTTGTAATTGTATTT
The DNA here is from genome assembly GCA_019787425.1 of Platygyra sinensis. Taxonomy (NCBI): domain Eukaryota; kingdom Metazoa; phylum Cnidaria; class Anthozoa; order Scleractinia; family Merulinidae; genus Platygyra; species Platygyra sinensis. The sequence continues at coordinate 8,217 of JAHPZR010018236.1, read as the reverse complement.
TATCATAAATATATTGTACGTTTAAACCAGTATTGTAAGTTATGTAACGATATTGTAAGTAATGATTCATTTGGCTTAATTAGTACATTGTGTTTGTAAGTAATGTTTAGTATTTGTAGTAGTCGTAGTATTGTAAGTAGTGTGAGTGCTCTAATAAAATAAAATAAAATAAAAGGAAAAAAAAGGTTTATTGAGAGACAGAATGTAATTTCCGCGAAGATCATGCATAAATCCAGACTCTACGTTAACAGCATACACCAGGCCTACTCCTGAGTATCTGGCTAGAAATCTTTTCCTCTGGCCGCGCTTCAGCCATTGGATGAGGGCCAGTCCGTGCTTCTTAAGTTGCCTCGCTCATGCCTAAAAAGAATTCTGGGTAATTCTGCCATTCCATGACAAGAGAAGACTGCCGATTCGCATTTTATATATATGCCTGAATTTTTGAAAACAGGGTTAGCAAAGATAAGGACTCCTACTACTACTTGGCAATTAAAAAAATATAAAATTCGTCCAAAGGCTGATAAAAAAACCTATATCTGACGCCGGGCAGTACGTTTATGGTCCCTAGAAGCTTTCCCACCAGTCGAAGTTTAAAATGACGCAAATTTTAGAACATTTATTCAGTAACCTGACTTCCGGCGAAGTTTCAAGGCGGTATCATTTCAGTCTAGAAATTTTTAACTTAAGTTTGCTGCAGTGATAGAGTACCTGGTTAAGGCTTACATAGTAATTTATATAATCAGCAGTGTATCTACCTATTTTTAACTTCAAAACTCTAATTTTAAAACAACACCAAATCTTCCAAATTTCCTATTTCCATAAATTTTACTAATCCTTTGAGAAAAACTATTTATCTCCAAATATACCTAAAAATCACCAAAAAATTTACAAAAAGACCCAAAACATAGATATGTGAAATGAGCATAGAGATTCTTGATTGCTTGAAACGTAAACGAGATATTTGCATTAAAAACATAAAACCCAGCCAAAATACGGCTTTCGGGTGTACCCCCGCCTTAAGCACAACTTGTCACCTTGTCTGCACAAAGACTGGCCTATGGCTCAATGCCATTAGAGCTCGCTGAAACTAGACCTAGATCAAATTTTCCTGAGTCGAGAAATGCCTTTTCCAAGGTACGATCAGCTAAGCTTTACACCGACGTAACAATATTAATGCCTAGCACAGAGTATTTTGGCGAAACCGCACTTAAACAAGGCATCACATATCGGCCTGTCAACACCATGCGCTAATCACACAATCACACACTTTCGCTGCACTGGTTCAGGCTTACATAGGAACCTAAATAGTCATCAAAAACCATACTTTTTCCGCGGCTCGATAAACAACAGGATTTCGCGAGGAATTGGTTTCTACATTTCAGCGTAAAAGACGCCGTTACGTGACATTTCAGCCCAATATCTGTCTGTATTTCCAAAAACATACCTAGAGAATTTGACTTGTCACCGATAATCTTGATACAGTTCTCTCCTAGAGCTAGCTCTCCACAAGGGTTATCGTAGCTCAAATAAAAGGAACTAACTCTTCTGTATGGACCTTTCGAGGCCAGGAAGACTAAATTCACCGTCTTTCGTTGAATCACGAATTGTACAATTTAATTAACAGTGATTTAAAATGAAATTCGAGTCTAAATAAACGCGAACGTACAGATATCAAAACGACAGCGGAGAGCTGATCTATATAGCAGTTCTAAGGGCCTAAATCGTCCTGAATGGACTGACCGAGAACTTCCTACATGGAGAATCGATTGAACTTCAAATAAACTCGGACATGATTAATTGCCACATGTTGTCAACAACTCAATTATCGACCGGAAGCTACAACAAGAAATCTCGCCCGCGCTAGCGAATTACAGACACGCCTGATAGTTAGCTAGGCCGAAAACGCCTGAAATTGATAAAACAAGGAAATGAAAGGTTTACTCACGATCGATCAGCCTTTGACGTGCTTTCCTTTGCTCTGTTCCTGGCCATGTCTCGCTCGCAAATAGCAATGTCCCGGATGTACTTTGTTTTCCACCAGCGGGAAAGGTAGGACGTCATCTCCACAAGATATTTTTTCCGGTCAGTGTAAAACGCAGACTGCAGACTGCAGACTGCAGACTGCAGACCGGGGGTAAAATGCAGACTAAGGGTAAAGTGCAGACTGCAGACCAGGGGTAAAATGCAGACTGAGGTTTAAATAAAGCTAGTGTCTAGATACCCGGCAGCCGGGAAGTGTTTTCAAAATACTCCATACCCGGCAGTCTGAAATTATTCAAGAATTTCCACGGAAAGACTTATCCAATCCTTCTTTAAAACTGTAGATCTTTGTTTAGAAATGTCAAGCGATTCTATGATAATTTTGGCTTTGTAGTTGAGGAAGTTTTCGAGCTTGGGCATACTATAAAATCTCGATGTTTCGACACTTAAAAAAATTTCGTACCCTGACCCCAGTGTCAACTCTCAGAGAATAATTTCTACAGAAATTGAAGTGTGAACCCTTTGAGAGTATTCGATATTTGTTTAGAAATGCGAAGCGATTCTAAATAGTGTTTTGCTTTTGTTGTGGACGATTTCTCTTGGCATACTATAAGAACCTCGACTCACGGGCACTGTTCTTCAAAAACCTAGATACCCGGCAGTCAAAAAATTCATGAATAATCAATAAATTCAATATCCAGTAAAATGATCAGTGAAAAATCCCGAGAGTACTTCAGCATTTCGAGCTTTGGTGGAAAGCACGAAGCGAGTTTTATAATGTTTTGGTTTTGCACAAATTGTACAAACTTTGTGTGACTCACGGGCACAATTTTTCAAATACTACATACCCGGCAGTCGGAAATTCCTCTCGTTGATCCATCAAAATTTCCATTTTCTCTGCTGTAAAACTCGCTTCGTGCTTTCCACCAAAGCTCGAAATGCTGAGGTACTCTCGGGATTTTTCACTGATCATTTTACTGGATATTGAATTTATTGATTATTCATGAATTTTTGACTGCCGGGTATCTAGGTTTTTGAAGAACAGTGCCCGTGAGTCGAGGTTCTTATAGTATGCCGAAGCCAAGAGAAATCGTCCACAACAAAAGCAAAACACTATTTAGAATCGCTTCGCATTTCTAAACAAATATCGAATACTCTCAAAGGGTTCACACTTCAATTTCTGTAGAAATTATTCTCTGAGAGTTGACACTGGGGTCAGAGTACGAAATTTTTCTAAGTGTCGAAACATCGAGATTTTATAGTATGCCCAAGCTCGAAAACTTCCTCAACTACAAAGCCAAAATTATAATTGAAATCGCTTGACATTTCTAAACAAAGATCTACAGTTTAAAGAAGGATTGGATGAGTCTTTCCGTGGAAATTCTTGAATAATTTCAGACTGCCGGGTATGGAGTATTTTGAAAACACTTCCCGGCTGCCGGGTATCTAGACACTAGCTTAAATAAAATATTGATAATTAAAAAACGAGTCATAAGGATTAAATGAAGTTTAATTTTGTACACGTCGAGTTTTGCATCTCTTCTATCAAAATGGTCATACTTACGATTATTTGAGAACGCCGAAATGTTACAATTTCTCGTGTTTGGATAGCCAACTGTCACCTTTCAGCAAATATCAATTCACAAACCTCTTGATAAATTAAACAGCATTTAAGTCGAGTAGAAAGATTGAATGCCTTCACAAACTAGGCTCGATACCTACAAGTTTAGCTTGCCCTCTTGTTGTGCTGTCGTGTTTTGCTTGCCTTGTGTTCCGAACAATTCCAAGGCCATTTGAAGCAACAAAGACACGCGGTGGTTTGAACGTTATGAATTAAGACTTTCTCGATGGAAACAGGATGAAGGAAATACGCTGCAAGAGTTGGTCGGTCCCAGACCTGATCGCGTAAACAAAATTCAAAATGGCCGACACGTAAACAAAGGTAAGATGCATGCATAGAATTACAATTAGCTCAGGTCCTTGTGCGAAACTTGGTTCAACAAAATGGGGAGTTCAAGAACTCGAGGTTAATAGTATAGTGTTTGACTTAGGCTGGTAAACGCCTTTTGGCTTGAGTTTTCGCGATTTTTGAAAAAAATATTACGGGTACGCGTACGAACACTCGCAGGTCTTCATTTGATCCGTATTTGATTCTCGTGGATTTTTATTATCAATATTTTATTTTACCCTCAGTCTGCATTTTACCCCTGGTCTGCAGTCTGCAGTCTGCATTTTACCCTTAGTCTGCATTTTACCCCCGGTCTGCAGTCTGCAGTCTGCAGTCTGCGTTTTACACTGACCGTATTTTTTCTAAGACTTAGCCCCATCAAACTTCAAGCCAAATAACGCCAACAGCAGCTAGAAATGTCTACTCCATTGCACGTCTAAGCCCTAAATTCATGTGGCTAAGGCTCTTTTCTGTCTAAAGCAAGCACAACATTATCGCCACATGCAACGGTCGAAACGGACTGCCATTACGGGGCTAAATGACGTCCCGCGTCTAATGCATCTCAGGACGGCTTCATGTACGATAATAGACGACGCTTGCTAGCAAATCCTTCGACTTGCACCTTCATTGGACTTAATGATGTCCTCCGGTAGACTTCCTTTAGACAGCAGTTATAGAAAGCTAATTGAACAACGCCGCCTCCGAGATACCGTTTAGGGAGGAGGGAGAAATTGGCTCAAAAAGTAGGGAGGAGGGAGAAATTGGCTCAGAAAGTAGGGAGAAGGGAGATTTACCCCCTGTTTCCCCCCCCCCCCCCCCAGCCTCTTTTAGTACTTTTAAACTTGGCGCACTATTTTTCATATGACGTAAAACTCCGACTATTGGCTCATAGTCGGAATTTTTTAGCCAATCAAAAAGCTAGAAATGCAATAGTCGGAGCTGAGAATTTACTAAATGCCGATAGTCATGAATCCGGCCAGAAACGCCTCCAATAACTGGAAATCCAAGAAATGCTATGGTCTGTGATACGCCATATCTTCACAACGATTTCGGTGACCCCCGATTTTTTTTACGTTTTTGTGCCTAGTGCTCGTAGAGCTCAAGGCACCATGTTATCGTGCATACGTGTGCGTCCGTAACACTTGCCGTTCGTGTAATATGTCATGAAGTGTCCTCCCCTTCACTTTTTTGCCTAGTACACGTAGAGGCCTAGTGCTCATAGCGTTCAAAGTACCATGTTATACGTTTGTGTCCATAACTCGGGTTTTTGTGCCTAGTGCTCATAGAGCTCAAGGCACCATGTTATCGTGCACACGTGTGTGTCCGTAACTCGGGTTTTTCTCGTATTCTTTCGCCAACAACTCAAGACCACTGTCGAGTAATGTTCGTTTGATTTTCGTATTCCGAGAAGACATGACGTAGATGGCAACTTTTTGCTACGATCGCTCCATGTGCTCACGTTGCGCGTTTGTTCAACGACTTTGGTAAGTTTCCTATGTTTAAGGTTTAACTCAACTGCATCGGGGCATTTTCGCGGGAACCACAGTGCTGGTCAAAAATCCTTTTTTTTAACCACAAACTCATTTCGGCAAATATGTATATATGTTTGAAAGGTCGTTGAAATGACCTTTTTGACTACAATAGTTTTTGCTTCTCAGTAAACAAAAATATCCGATTGCAACATCACGCCAAACGCACGCTATGCAAAGAATATATTCTGATACGCTGACTTCGCAGCGATATATAACTTCTCCGTTAGTTAGCTTCAAACATCGGCAAAAGTAAAATCTATTCTTTAACATTCCAGCTTCATCGTGTTAAAATTTCAGCGAAATCGAACAAAAACCGGCACTAATTAGAATTTTTTGTTACCCATCTGTCGACACTTGTGAGGAACCGAAAAACTTTGAATATTACACGACCCGACGTTTTGGTCAACAAAATCCAGAATTATCACCTAGAAGCTGAAAGTTGAATGGGAACATCTTTTTCGAACTATTCTTGAGTGATTTAGACGAAAAAATGATCTCGGCGGGCTACGAAAGACTCGAAAATGAAAACAGAAACAAGCTTATCTGATAAGCCGATAATTATTCAACAACAATTTATTGGTATTCCCATATAGATGGTATTACCTAAAATAATAACTAATACAATACTAATCACTTTAAATTAAATATATTACATGTTTCTCTTATATGCAATGCTTCATATATGAAGTAACACAAATTCCACCAAATAAACATTCCTCTACGATGAGAAAGACATGACTATACTAGTTTTCATATCACTAGGCACATGTAGTCAAGACTACCTATTTTTAATCTAATCTTATCATTTTCTACCCGCAGTCAAAGTTTAAAAAAAGTCTGTACGTGGGAACTTTGGGCGCGATCATCTTTAACAGGTTCCATTTCTAAAACAAAACATTAGCTCGTGTCACTTTTATCTCGAATAAAAGAACAAAAGGTATTGTGAAAGCTTGGGCCTCTGTGAAGCCTTAGCAATACCAAAAACCACTTGTCAGGAAGAAATTTTCAAAATCCGCACTTGAGTCTTTGACAAATCGTTTAAAACTACAACATGCCCTCTTCAACAAGTCACATCTAGGTGCTCATTGTGTATGAGTGCCTAAGGTAATAATTATAAAGTAAGGTCATAATATTAAAATCTTTTGAGAAAAACTGAAGGAATATTGGTCCGTGATAGTGCCACTTTCAAGTGATCGACCAATAGTGTATCACGCGCGATTAATAGCTCTGGCGGCCCGTCGCGTCTAGCGGAGCAACATATTCAATATAGAAACCTGAGATTTTTTATTAGGGCACTTACACCACTTACAGCGCTACAACTACTTACAATACAATACAATACAATACAATACATACAATATAGACACTACTTACAAGGTACAGCTACTTTTAATTCAATTTGAACATTACTTACAAACTACAACTACAGCTACTTATAATCCAATGCAGACATCAGACTTACAAGTAGCCTCCTACGCAGACATTCTTTGGGCTCGTCACGTAATCTTCCTCCCCAACGAACGTCTGCTGAAACGACCGGGCACATTCCTTACCCTTTGTTCAAAAAGATCAGCCGGCGAGCACGTGGAGATCACCGAGGAGCCAATCGGCGCTTGGTTATTGTTCAATAGAAAGCCAATCATGGGCTGTGATAGAACAACCCCAAGATTAAATCCTGTGGTAAGGACTATCAAAGGAGAAAAGAAACCTATATACATCGAGCTCCAGAAACATAAGCTCGATCAGATAATGCAAGAAAAACACGAGAATTTCTCTAGACAAGCGTATAGCTTTCTCGAAGTACAGCTACGGCGTCTCCGAATACAAACGTACGAGGGCAAATATGATACCCGTGACAAGAATCTATCTACTGTACTTGCAAACAGTTCTAATCATAGCCGGGCCCGGCGTCACAATTTAGAATGCAAGTTAGCAACACATTCAAAGTAAACGTCATATTTTGTCCCTCGGGAGTAAATACTTGGAGACTTAAAAACATATCTTGCAATAGAAATGAGCCAAAACAATACACTAACACATGACAAATTATAAAGGGGTCAAACTCAACGAAGCAACACGCAGATAACAGCGGAAATCATGCAGCACGATCTAACGGCTCTAGTTTTCTCCTTATAACACAATACGAAATGCCCTTCAAAAACAAAAGTGAAGCGACAAAAAGGTCGAAAGACCGAAAAATAAACGGCAAATGTACAAATGCCACGAACCCCAGGAGTCGCGTTTGGCCTGGCTATTTTATTTACTATCATAGCTCTTGCCTCTCCGTCAGCAATATCGCTCAGGCTTACAGCAGGAATACCGAGTTTCTGGAGACTTTCCACTTGGTCTTTCATCAAATTCACAAGAGAAATGACCACAACAACATGCCTGTGCTGTAGCGTGCCACGTCGAAAACCATAGGCAAAGCTTGATAAATAAGTTACTTTCCGTACCCAGTCGGTAGATAAACGAAGACGTCCACCTTTTTCTTCACAAAATATTCCATAGCTTCTCGCTGAAAAGGATTCAAATGGACGATTTTGAAAGTCTCGCAACCCCGTTGGAAGGCCACGCAAATATCCGCCAGTTTGTTTCTTACAACTTCACGTGCGAAAATTTATCAAGGTCAAAGTTCGCTGCCTTGATCGGGCAGTGCACTGTGATTGGTCTAATTAAACAACCCATTTGTTTCAGCAGACGTTCGTGAGGGAGGAAGATTGCGTGACGAGCCCAAAGAATGTCTGCGTAGGAGGCTAA
>JAHPZR010018233.1:135000-144207 GCA_019787425.1 Platygyra sinensis | reverse complement strand
TTTCGACGAAGACCCCCTTCGACTTCTGGCCGTCTTTTTCTTCTTAAGTTTACGTGCCAGCGAATCAGTTCCTCTCATTATGATGCATGTGTCGTTTCAGATAGCGAGGGCGAATAAGTATGTAATTTTGCGACAGTTCATTCTAAGTCTGCTGCTTGTTGTTGAAGGGACAAAGCGAGTGGTGTTCACGCGAGGTCGGTGTACAGCACAAGTCGATAATTTTCCGAGAGTTACAGGTCGTCTTATAATTCAGGCTTCGTCTATCCGGTCGGTCCTGCCATGGTTTTTTGTAATTGCCACAATTCGCGACCGACAAATCCACAAGCGTTCGAATTCGATTTTTTGCGAGACGAGTGTGTAGCCTTCAGTGGTAATACGAGCAGCTCTTCAGCAAAAACTAGAATTTGTTGCAGGAATAAAGTAGAACTTCGAGTCTTAATTTGCCGCAGCATGGTTCCTCAACTACAACCACTGCATTTTGCTGCGAGGCAAACGTTCGAGTAATGACAGCGCAACAATGTGTTTCAACCCCAGCAATGCCAAAACAATGTTGCGAAAACAAGTTGAAGAAAAAAATGTGCCCAGTATTACCGGAGCCTTGAAGCGATCATTTTATAGGCTTATTGGCCCCCGCAGGGTTTTTGGCCCCAGAGGGCCAAAAAACCCGAGGAGGCACCTTAGGACTCCCCGCGTAATAGAGAGAGAAGAAGAGAGAATGTAGGTATTTCCGGTATATAGCCGCAAAAAAATCTCGATTTGATCGCTTGCACGCCCGCAAGGGATCGACGTTTTTCCCGCAAACGCTCATGGGAGGCCAGCAAAGGGACACGGGCGCGAGGACTTGCGGGATCGGCGTCTTTGCCACGAGCTTTGTCCTTGGTTTAGATCTCGAGTTCAAGCGTCCCTGAAAAGCGTTTGTATTTGCCGGCCTCCATTACTATTTCAGCGCGATTAAATTAGCTCGCTTCGAAATGGCCGAGATTATGATCTAAAACAAATTGAAAACGCTTTCAGAGATCCTGAAGATGGATTTTGGGGGAAAAACAGCTCAGAGAGTCCTGAAGTATACTAGATCGAAATTCGAGGCCAGTGTGGTTCATTTGCGACTAAATAGCTAAATCAGTATAGTACCTTCCGATCGTCAGAATTACCCAAGGATAACAATAAGGTGACAGGCCTGCGCGACTCCCATTCACGTGTAGTAGCCGCTTAGGAAGTTTTGCCCCTTTTGTATGGTACGATCGGAGGATCTTTGAATATTTCGCTAAGCACTAATCCTGTGTTTTCAGGGAGACATTTCGTCAGAGTAAAGCCGTTAGAGGTCATATTTCTGTGTGGCTTCCGCTGTTATCCGCTTGTAATTTGCAGAGTTTGACACCTCTGTTTTTTTTGCCAGTTTTTTTTCTCTTGATATTGCAAGATATGTTTTAGGTTCTCTCAAATGTTAGCTCTGGAGGAATAAAGTTTGAAAATTCCTTTGGCATCTCGTTTATTTGGATGGCTTATTTTCACTGAGTAATCTTACGGCAGGGATCCAAATGTAAATGTTTTGCGGCGTTTTCATTGAGGACAAAAAGCTTGACTCTAATTTGCATATATGGCGACTGTAACGCGATACTTTTGTTTACATTTCACCTCTGTTGTGCTTTCGAGATACGTTTGCTCGTACACTCTTTTCTTTTCTAAGGATGTTATTTTTCCGGCCCAGACTGAATATTCTTATTTTTCTGCCGATTTTAGGCTGAAAATATTCTTGTATTATTCTTACATTATAGCTTATGGCATTTTCGTTTTATTTAGAATTTATTAGGCTATCAAGTACAAGTGTTTGGTTTCTGGATCTGGATCGCGTTCAGCACATTGTGCATGTGCTCTGGACACCACTTTTCGTAGCGAGGCCAAGATGTCACATCAAAATATATTCTTATATAAAAAAGAGTTCATATCAAGACAATTGTTTTTTTTTAGTATCCGACTAGAACAATAACGTTCAATATTTTTGTTTCAATGAGCAGAAATAAAAGAAAGCGGGGGCAGCTTTAGTGATAACTATTACTAGTTATTTTTATTATTTAGTTATTTTATAGGCAAAAGTGGCATTTGTGCTTGACAATACTAACCTTCCCTCTCACTTCGATTTGCAGAGAAAAATGGATTCTAATTCACCAAGTCATAAATACTTCTTCTGATGCATATAGAACACACTTGTTATGAAAGAAGGCACCACCTTTTTCCACACGATTCTCTAATTATATGGTGTAGAATTTTGCAGACATACAACACTGTGTATTTTGCTGCGAGACAGTTGGTCACAAACGTAGAATACGCGCAACAGAGGGTTTTCAATTTTTACCGCAGTAATGTTGCGGGAAAACATTGGAGGAAAATGATGCCCGTATTACCGGACCTAAAAAAGGTTTTAATTGCCGTTTTTTTTGTGGAAAAATCTAACTGTTAACGAGTTCATAGTATGCTAAAATGGCACGGCAATGATTTTCAAATGAGACTGGGTCTTGATGTCTGAAAAAAATAATAAAAAATTAAAACTTAAAAGTGCAGTTCCTTGTATCAAGTTTGGCGGATTCAAGTTTGCGAATTGGCAGAGCAAATCTTTATGTTTGACGATTGTCGTGGTGTCTTTTTCAAAGACATAGTTGGTGATTTTCCAATTCCGGCCTGGCGCGCCCAATGACTGAGATTTGTAAGTAAGATTCTCGCTTAATACAGTTTTCACTATATAATGCAAGGAGTGGTAGAGAAACTTCGAAGAACAGTTGTACTGATTTTTTTTTTAAAGTATTTTAATTTTTGGTACTCGTCGAAAAAGGATTTTTGTAAATAAATAATCTTCAACGATTAGGCCTACTTTCACAGATTGTTTTTACAAAAGCCGGGGCCCTCTATTAAGATTAAATTGTCCGGCCAACAACACATCAACAACACAGTTTGTTTTTGGCCAAGGGAGAAGTTTATTTCCACATCCGAAGACACGAAATATAAATCATAACCTGCCGCGAATGAAAAACAGAAACAGGGAGGGTGGGTGGGGGAAAATCACACGAGGTAGAAAAACAATGTGACCGCTTCGAGAGTGATAAAGCTGAAATACAGTCGATGCAATATAAGATAACGCTTATGAATAGTGGGTGTGTCGCGTGCAGTTGCCAATTTACCAGCCCTTAGAGCGGAAGCGCCCAAAGGGAAACAACAAAAGCAAAACTAAGAAAAATGAACTTGATCAAAAGATAGATAGAAGAGGGTTTTTTTTACCATAGAGACCACGGTGTACTAATAACGAGATGTCAATCGGGTGTCCCAGGAAAACAAGCACCCAGGATCATAAAACCAACAAATCGATTACACCTCTCTGCAGCGAAAAGAAAAAATAGAGAAAGCCCCCACCTCTGATAGAAAATGGTGAATAAAGATAGCCTCCGGATAATCTACGGGAGGCGGGAAAGGAGTGGAAGGACATAATTGAGATCTTAGAGGTTGCAAAAACTGGGAGAAACAGGAAGATTTTCGCACGCTGAAAAAGAAGGGTGCCACTAAGTAAGGAGCTATCATCAGAAGTGAAATGTGCGGCAAGAGGGATTCAACTCCCTCGTTCAGCTTTAAGTGTATATGACACAAGTTTCTTTTTGTTTGCTTGGTGGATCTACATTAGAGAAGGATATGGAAATTGTTTTTTCTTCACTGTATTTTAGCTATCCGTGTAAACGTGAAATTTGCTTTCCGGTTGGGTCTGAAACGGCAGGAGATTAGGACAAGGGACAAGTGAGGCTCTGAGGTCAAGTATTTTTAGTAAAATACAGTTCGGCCCGGCCATTCGAACTCGGTTATATTTAATAATCGTTATTTCGAGCTCAAAATCATTTCCCTTAGATTTACCCTTCAGTTTCCCTTACGTTATTTACTATATACTATTTTAAACTATCTTTCGATTCCCCGGCCGAGGGTTCGTTAAAAGCAACCACGGCTATCTTCCGGTGATTCCGATGAGGGTTCAGCTGGCATTTGTAGTCAGATTTACTAACAACTGACAAAGGCTTCACCATTGTTTTTCGTTTGAAATTGATCCAAAATAACTCTTTTTTTTGCGGTGGAAATATTACTAGTTTAACCGTTTAGGTTAATACTCATGCCTTATAAATTCTATTAGTATAGGTAATCATACGGTTTTTGAGTTCAATTTGGAATTAATTTGCACGAGTGAGTTTTTCAAAAAGTTGAAATTGCACGAGCCGCTAGAAATATTGAAGCAGTGTTCTTGAAACTTGGCACCATAAATGTGCATCACCAAAGAAACATTACTCCTTAATGCTGTTGCCATAGCAAATCTTTCGGCTCCAGTCTCTTTCTGTCCAAAAAACAAATATCCCCATTTACAACCCATGAAGTGATACAAAGGATGCTACTTGGAACAGACACAGTTCCCATATAGTCTTAACTCCCATCAATAAATTGTGTGGGGTAGATGGTTCTTGGTTTAAGACAAAAACTGGGAATTTTAGGTTTATTAAGACAGCACCAGCACCACTATTGTCCTGGCAACAGCTTTGCGGGTGTTATTTTGTTTCTTTTGTGATGCGCATTTGTGGTGCCAAGTTTCAAGAACACTGCTTCAATATTTCCAGAGATATCGTTTATTCAGTATTTTGACACTTTTCAGTTGCAGACAGTATGATGTCATCACTGATGTAATTTGCATAATAGAAAAACGTCAATATCTCTGAAACGAAAAAAGATATTTCAAAAAGAAAAACGCCATTCTTCTTTATTTTGAAAGGCCTTTGAAATAGACAAAAAATATTTTTTCAGGTCATATGCACTTTAAGCGAAAAACATAGGTAACTTTTTAGTTGTCAGATGTGCATTCCAAATAAGTGGTCAACCCGGAACTTTAAATGCGCACGCGCACGATGCAAAATATGGCCCTTTATTCGAAACGTTGGGACAAGTGATCCATCAAGATAACTGATCATTTCACCTGTACCTCAAACAATGTCATCTACTGCATAAAGTTATACATTGGTGAAGCAGGGAGACGACTAGGCAACCGATTCGGAAACACCTTCGTTACGAAAAGAGAAGGACGGCAAAAACGTATCTAAACCGGTCGCGAGACACTTTTATCTCTCCAATCATTCTAAGCAACATATGGCAGTCTGCGGCCTTTCCCTATATTAAGGAAGCACGGAAAGCTGCAAAACTCTAAAAAAATATATTTTTCAAATAGGCATTCTTAATCCTCACGGTATCAATGAACGCTTTAATTTCATTCAACTAAATTATTCTCTTGTTTTTCACGTTACCAGGATCCAACCAATAGCGTAGCTTCATCCTTCTGTATATAATCCACACACAGCCCACGATTCCTCCATTCGCTCCGATAAAGGGCTAACGCTCGAAACGTCAGCTTTGGAATTTCTTTACGACGGCCAATTGCTGGTTTTCACTTGGCGTCACTAAAATTCAAACTTCAGAACTATTGATCATCCTGAGATTTTACTTTCATGATGTATAATAGCAGGTAAAACGAATATTCACAAAAATTTTCACTCTGAATGGGTTCTTGGTTTAGTGATAGGATACGCTTGAATTTCTGAGCTTTTGCATCACGTTGCATTTACATGACGGCCGAGAAAGCTGTGATGTTGATTTAAAAAGTGACTTATTTCGGGAAATTTGGCTATCTGAACAGTTCTTGAATTAAAATAAAGTATTGTTGTTATGTTTTTGAGTTCTTCGAGAGACAAATTCACGCTTTTGTAGCAAAACTCAGTGGCAGATGTTTCTGCTGGTTTTCGGCCGCCATGTTGGTACCCATCTCAATGGGTTGCGAGGGAAAAAAGGGAGAGCGAGAGAAAAATGAGTGAGGACTTAGGCGAGGAAGTGACTAAATTTTGGTTCATTTCACCTTTAACTGACAACTGACAACCCGTATAGGGCCGAAAGTTCAAATTCACGGTCTCAATTGAGCATCAGGGCTGGCACAGAATTTCCAAGGCTGAACGGATCCTCTTTCTGAAGTTGTTGTCTTCTCTAGCTATCACAGCCGCCTTACAATCTTTCAACGCGAAAAGCGTCAATAGATATTTTTTTACTGTAATCCAAATAAAAAGCAATTTTTAAATTGTGAAAAACTTAGTTAATTTCTCTCGATTGTTTTCCCATTGTTTTGCTGCTTAACCGCGTTATCGACATTTAGGTCAAATATTTCAGTGAACTTCTCACGGGCTAGAAACAACCCGTTGTAAATAAATTAAGCACCAATTCCCAGGAAACTTGTCTATAGCCGCCCATGCACACTAATTTTCGATTATAACAGCAGCGGACAGAAAATGGCTTTCTTCCATTTGCTGTGTAGTCCTTGTGGGATTTTTGACCCAGTGACCAGATCTGACGGCAATTCAGTGGGTGGCTTAATTAAGTAACACTCCATGTACACAAATTTCCGATAAACAACATCATTAACACTGTACTGTTAGCTTCTGGTAGATTTGCCTAAGATTTCATTTTATAGATCCCGCGGCTTTATTGACAGTTTTGTTCCCGTAGGAGAGTACATGTCCAATACTCAGCTCACCTAAACTGCACAATAATTCCAAAAAGAAAGGCCTTCACAAAATCGCTAAGGGATGCCACAAAACCACATGAGGTTTTGCCACAAATATTATACATAGTAACTCCACAAAATCACAAAGGAACACCACAAAATCACATAGGGATGCCACAAAATCACCTAGGAACACCACAAAATCTCATATGTTTTCGACATCTCTCATGAGAACCATGCTTTTCAATTCAACTATCTCTTTGATCAACATACTTAGGTTATTTTTGTTGTATATATAGCAATTTGAACTCGCTCCTTTGTTTGTTTTATCCAAAACCATGATGCTAAAATAACCACCTCTTTAATCGAATCGAGTTGTTGGATTTGTTTGTTTTTCAACGAAGAGCGGGAAGATTGCCTTCCCAGTCTTCAGGAAACACATGCATACGCCAGTGGCAAGGAAGGAGAAGGTCGCTAAAAGGCCAGAAACGATAAACCTATGTATTTAGAGCAAGCAATTGCTTTTACTCGTAAGATCTTGCTGATACAGTAGCATGAAAGTGCAAGGCGTTTTTTAAACTGTAAAATACTTTACCAGTAACTTACCTGAACTTGTTCGGCTGACGGAGTTACTGTATATACCAATCTGAGTGTTTGTTCAATTTGGAAGAATTTCTACTTATGATGGCCACCCGAATCTGATACTGTAGTCATCATTTCCTTGCTAACAAGACCTGTTCGCTCATTGAAAAGCCCTTCAGGAATGGAGTCCTAAATTGTTCTTAAATCGCAGCCGACAGAAAGAGATCCTCCCAAAAACAGTTGCCTGCATTGACGTTCGAGGTAGGATGCAAGCGATCGTTTAAGCTTTCGCTAGAATGACTCATGCATTCTGTTGTCACGAAGCTCTCTACGGAACTTCTAAGTTCATTGGATCTTGTTAGCACGAAGCTCTATTGTTTAAGGGCTAGGGTTCATTGTTAAAATTGTTTGTAAATCATTTTCTCAACCAATCCTGTGACACTTTCCGAAGAGCTTCGTGGCGCCATGCATTGGGGACGAAGCAAGCTAACACAAGCTTTCCGACAATTTTCTTCATTTCAGAATTATGTCCACGGCCTTGGATCTATATTGAGGGCTTTTGCTACATGATCTCGTCCCAGTCCTTATCCTGGAACGCATCAAAAACTGCCTGTAAGAATATGGAGTCTACGCTAGCAGTGGTGGATTCAGTACAAAAACAAATCAGGATTGCAGCTAAATTAAAATACCAAAATAACCGGATTGGTTTGTACAGGGATTCTGAAAATCGTCGGCTGTGGATTGACTCGTCACGACTTTGTGAAGATTGTGGTTACTGGAGTTCAGGACGACCTGACAACTATAAAGCCAACGAAGGTTGTGGTGAGATGCTTTATTGGTACCCCCATCGCTGGAACGATCAAAGTTGTTCAATGAAACGCCGCTACATTTGCCAAAAGAGGGGTTGGTACTATTCCTTTGTTGGCAGGTGTCTTTAAAGAAAATTCCTTCATTGTGATTAATTGGCTGAGAGCATGCTCGCGCGCTCGCAACTTTCTCATTCAGATTAAATGAGTAATCGTATGATGAATTCTGAGTATAGCTGGTAGTGTGCTGTTATAATAAAACGAAGGCCGCTTCTTTGCTTTTTCGAAGTGTCTGCGAAGAGGATCTAGATAAAGTTATGCACGACTGGTAGATTTAGGTTAAAACAATTGAACTCTTTTCACCGGCTCTCGATCTCTAAGCTTGATAATTAACTCGGGCTGCATGCGGCCTCGTCTACTATTACGATTTCTTACCGATTTCAAATAACTGCTGAAAGTTAGGACGGGTTCATACCTCGCATTCAGCCTGCCGTGTCGAATGCAATTAAAACAAAAGATAATGAAGCAAATCATCTCACTATCTATTGTCTCAATTGCATTCGACACGGCAGAAATGCAACGTTTGAACCGGACCATAAAAAGAAACAGCTAGTTTGTTTCAATTAATTTTCCTTGAAAAAACCTTTTGCTTTAACAGACAATATTGAGTTAAAAGCAGCACATGACAATGGCTGCGGGTGCACTAAGAGAGTTAGCTGGGTTTAATTTTTAGAAATCTGCCGTTGAAACTCCAAAATAACTTAAATCGGTTAAGGTTCGCTGTAACGAAACAACGGGGTTATATTTTAGGACCGGTCGCACTGAAATAGGTCATGAAGTGGGTGAACTCAGTTGACGTCATGAGACAAACCAACAAAATGACCGACTTCGAAGACTACCACCTTACTTTCTTGATCCTTTTTCTTTGATTTCGTGTCCTTTAGATTCTCTCCGCTTACGGCTAAGGCAGTCCCTCATCCTTCTCATGCGCACAATACACAAATTTCCGAGGCAGTTCTCTCGAATATGACTCTATCCGAGAAATCAAGGATTACGGCGACTAGGAACTGGGAAAAGCTATCTCTCCACGGCTGTTACGTTTGGAAAATGCACTGCTCTTAACATTGATTACGAATCCATTCATTCATCTGCATGCCTTGCCATTTTAACGAACTCTCGCTTTAATTTCATTCAAGGTGAATGAGCGCTTCCTGTTCAGGCCGTGTTTCAGGCGTAAAGGTTGCTTGCAAACTTGATTAA
>JAHPZR010018233.1:127500-132500 GCA_019787425.1 Platygyra sinensis | reverse complement strand
AGGCCCAAAAAATCACGCATACACTCGCCATTTTTGTAGATCATGGTATAATGGCTCACATACCATGATGGCTAAACCAATGAAAACTCTCGAATTGCATTATCAAATGATCCAGTTTTTCATAATCTCAGATATTCCCCAGTTTTAGCTGGGTGATATTCGGTCACATGACGTGTTTAGGCCAATCGCGCGCGAGCGAAAAGATTTGATGGATTATAATAAATAACATACCCAGTAAGTCCAGTATGAGATACCTCTCTAGCTTATCTTTTCGAACATTTCCAGTTTTAAAACAATTTTAAGTTTCACTGGATTGTCCATCGCCGAGGTTAAGTCAATGATGTCTGTTCAGAATACTCAGTGCAAGTGAAAGAGTCCGAATATGTGACTCACTTTAGGTACACATGAATTTTGTTTGACGTTGGGTTGATTTGACGGTTCATACAGCTAAGTTCAAGCGCAAATGATAAGAAATTAACTCACCGCTGATATAATTCTATGTTTTGCTGTTTCTGTACTTCTACATCAATGACTAGTGAAATGGCCGGCCCAAGAACAATTCACATCAACTCAGCACTTGTCTGCTTTCGCCTGGCGGTTTACCTTAGCAATCCTTATCACAAAATTCTGACCACGGATCAGGAAATAGCCCTTGAGAAGTCTTCTTTCCATCATGAACAAGTTTCATTCATTTTCTTTACACTTGTTCGCGTTTTTATTCTCTCCTGTCTCCGCCAAAAATTAAGGGTTGATCTGGCTATCAGATATATATATATAACATAAGACTATACCCAATCGGATCTCTATCGGGCCGCCGTCATCTTCTGGATGTCCCGATGAGACTGTTAATTGTCTTCACCCCCATAAAACGGGCACTCAAAATTTAAAGCACGAAAATTAAATTTGTTTTGGATAAGGCCATGGCAGATAAGAGTCCGAAATAGAAGGTGACTATAGTGATAAAAACATTCAAACACAAGTTTATCATGATTGTCTTTGAGTGACTCCAGGTTCACTAAGAAATCAACACGAGGGTGAAAATATTCAAAGTAAGCAAACCCACATTAAGCGGCCACACCTTCCATTTCCCCAAGGGTGACCGCTTCATGAGGGTTCGACTGTAAATATTTTTATTCTCCCTTTGCCCTCATTAATTAATTCAAAATCGTTTCGTTTTCTTTCACAGCTCACCAACAAGATTACAAACGTCAGACGGCTTGAGAGTAAAAACAGTCAGCGCTCGTGAGTTTCTTCATTTAGTATACTTACCCAGAGGAATTCCCATCTCTAGAGCCCTCGATTTCTCAAGCCTATTGATGACTCGAACCAAAAGCCGTTTTCCTTAGATTTCGTTTCACTGTAATTTTACCCTGATATCGGTACAATTTATTGGGTCTGGGATTCGGACAGTCTCGCATTTTTAGTGTCATAACACCATTGTGTGATGATGATAATCCGGAGAGTGGGCTGCTTAATTACGGGATCTAAAAATCTACGCATAGATGCTGAACAAACCTATTCAATAAAGATTGTTTTGTAAATACAGGCAACGAGTCAGTGGCCAAGTCCACAGCTGGTACAAGAAGTTCTCACCTGCAGACCAGGCAAGTGCACCAAGTTATTGAGTGACTACTAAATAAAATAGCCAGTATGTCCAGTATATTTTGTGATACTTCACTCATGTTTTCAAATATTTCCAGTAGTATAACAAGCTGGAGTTTTACTGGATTGTTCAGCGCCGGGGTTAAGTCAATGGTGTACTGTCTGTTCAAAAAAGAGTCCGAAAGTGTGATTCCCGGCTTTGGGTGAATTTTGGTTGGGTTGATTTGACGGTTCATCCAGCTAAGTTCAAGCGCAAATGATAAGAAATTATTTTACCGCTGATATAATTCTATGTTTTGTTTTTTTCTGTACTTCTACATCAATGACTAGTGAAACGGCCGGCCTTAGAACAACTCACATCAACTCAGTACTTGCTTCCTCCTTGGAATAGGCTATCGCAGATAAGATTTCCAAAAGAGCACTTCAAGGTGTCTATAGTGATGAAAACATTCAGACACAAGTTTATCATGATTGCCTTTGAGTGACTCCATGTTCACTAAGAAAAAAACCCGATGGTGAAAATATGCAAGGTAAACCGAACCCATATAGAACAACCACCTCCCATTTTTCCAAGGGTAACCACTTAATAGGGGTTCTACTGTAAATATTTGTTATTCTCCCTTTGCCCGGGCCTCATCAATTAATTTAGTTAATTTCGCTTTCCTTCACAGCTCACCAACAAGATTACAAAAAGTCAGCATTCTTGCCATTTCTGATGCCAATGGTGAGTTTCTTCATTTAGTATGTTTGCCCAGAGGAATTCCCATCGATTTCTCAAGCCTATTGATGACTCGAACCAAAAACCGTTTTCCTTAGTTTTGTTTCACTGTAATTTTACCCTGATATCGGTACAGTTCACAGTTTATTGGGTCTAAGATTCGGACAGTCTCGCACTTTTGGTGCCATAACACCATGTTGTGATGATGACAATCAAGAGAGTGGGCTGCTTAATTACGGTATCTAAAAATCTACGCATAGATGCTAAACAAACCTATTAAATACACATTGTTTTGTAATTACAGGCAACGAGTCCACAATTGGTACAGCAAGTTCTTACCTGCAGACCAGGCAAGTGCACCCGGTTTCTCGAGTGGCTATTAAATAAAATAGCCAGTATGTCCACTATATTTTGTGACACCTCACTCATGTTTTCGAATAGTTCCAGTCGTATAACAAGCTGGAGTTTCACTGGATTGCTCAGCGCCGCTGTTCAGAATACTAAGTACAAGTGATTTAGAGTCCGAAAGTAAATTCCCTTTGGTGAATTTTACTTCTTGTTTAGGTTAGGTTGATTTGACGGTTCATAGAGCTACGTTCAAGCGCAAATGATAAGAAATATTATTTTTTTCTCAAGCATCTGAGCGGGCCGGATTCCTAAATACTCGAATTTGATTGGCTAATGACGCGCACGTGACCGGTCCAGCTTTTTACGATACGGCCCAGGGGCCGGATTTTTTGCCCGCTGTACATAAATTTCGCTCCTAAAAGTTAGCGGTAATCGTCAATCTTTTGCCTGTTTTACACTTCCATCAACGAAAAGTCAACGCAGGTTTATCGCTGTGCACTTTAAAATTGCAAGGAAAGTCACTGTAAGTGAATTCAATTGAGTGTTTTGAAGTTGTGAGAGTTTGCTTGATTGTTTGTAGTCGTAGCGCTGTAATGGCGGGGAATCCTGTGTTTCTCTCGCCGTAAACTTTGAGTCAATTTAAGTCGAGTTTACCTCTGATCATTGCCTATTTAGGAGAATCTCTGTGGAATACACTTAACGAATTTCCTCGCTTTCTGCTATTCAATTTACGATAGAAAAGCCCGATTTCAAGTGATTTTAATGGAAACGACTGACCGAAATTGTTTTGTAGTAAAACTTCAAACTTCGCACGAAATTTCACAACGGAAAAACTATATTGAGAACTTAGCAGGCGACATAAATGCGACTAACATAAAGTAGATCGAAAAATTTTTGTTCTTTAATACATCTTTCCTTGTCTAGTATCTGAGTTACTCGTTCGTTGCGAAGATTTTTTACAAATGGTTAGTAGACGGCGCGCCACTCGATTCAATGACAAAGTTGCGTAGACAAAGCCATTTGTAATCGGTTGCAAAACTAATTTACTGCAGGAAAAAAATAAACATGTTATTTGCCGGCTTAGGGTCAGTCCGTATGGTGAAAAACTGTGACCTTGGGCTTGAAAATGCTGCCCTCGGCCTGCGGCCTCGCGCAGCATTTTCTAGCCCTTGGTCACAGTTTTTCACCATACGGACCTCCCGGCCGGCAAATAACATATATAACTTGCCACTGATGTAATTGTATGTTTTGCTGTTTCTGTAATTCTACATCGATGACTTATAAAATGGCCGGGCTAAGAACAACTCACGTCAACTTAATACTTGTCTGCTTCTACCTGGCGGTTTATCTTAGCAATCCTTATTGCAAAATTCTGACCACGCATCAAGGAATTGTACTTAATTTCATGTAAGAAGTCTTCTTTCCAGGCATTTTCTTTACAGTTGTCCGGGTTTATATTGCTTTCCTCTCTTCACCAAAAATTAAGGGTTTCCTGGCTTTCAGATATAACATAGCACAATACACAGTGGAACCTCTAGTATTAAGGGCCAGTTAACATAGTACAGTCCCGAAATTGTTGCCGGTAAAATAATGTGAATAAGACCCCTTTTAACTGGCTACCTCTATTAAGCGACCGCAGCCACCTTTTTGGTTGTTCCGATGAGAGTTTTTCTATCATGATTGTCTTTCCCCCTATTACGGCGACCCAAAGTTTAATACACGAAATATTGTAGTCAAACGGCCAACGTACACGCTACGAGTGCTTTAATCGATTCCACGAAATGTACAAATTCAAAAGACTGAGTGCGGTTACAAACGATGAAAGCTAGTGATTGCTACAAACAAAATGAATTACAAGTTATGAACGAATACTGAAAAGAAACAAAAATAACGAGCAAAGGTAGACGTTACTTACAAAGTTGTTTGAGGCTAGGAACACGCCAGAGGAAAGCGGAGACGGTGAATTGAAACTGGAAAACTATAATCTCGCAATGGAAATGCACAACAAGACTAAAAAGCGCATACAAAAGAGACTGAAACAAAGCGAACTCATGCGAAGAAACCTAACAGAAAATTGATTACATGGCAGCAAGATAAACAAAAAAAAGGGATGATGACGGAAAGAATGCACGGGCAAACGGAAAAAAATAACGAAATAATTAAATGCGGCGGCAACACGAAAATTAATTTGCTCTGTAAGAGGCAATGCCAGATAAGAATACGAAATAGAAGGTGACGAGTGAGAAAATTTTTTAAACACACGTTTTTCATGATTGTCTTTAAATGACTCCATGTTTACTAAAAAAAGCTAAGAAATCAACTCGAGGGTGGC
>JAHPZR010018233.1:115000-125000 GCA_019787425.1 Platygyra sinensis | reverse complement strand
TTTGTCCTTAGTGAGACCTCCCCCGGATATTGACGAAAATGACTTCAAGTACGACGTATTTGTCACGTATAGTAGAAAAGATTTCTCCTGGGTGAACAGAGAACTGCTGCGTTTGCTGCGTGAAAACCAAGTCAAATATTGCGTTGACCACAAGCACTTTGAGCTAGGGAAGGCAATCGTGGATAACATAACAGATAGTGTGTACCAGAGCCGCAAAGTGTTGGCAGTGTGGTCCGGAAGCTACGCATCTAGTAAATACTGCAAGCAAGAGCTTGACTATGCCATACAGCGCAGCTTTCAGAACAGTGACTGTTCAGTGATCGTTATCACACTTGACAAAACGGACCGAAAACAGTTGCCCAAACCTCTACGAGCCAAGACGTTTCTCGATTACTCTGACAGCGTGGAGAGGCAAGGATGGGAAAAACGGCTCATCAAGCATTTAAAAGCTCCAAATTACAAGAAAAACTCGAAGACAACTATTGTTTGAGCTGAGCTAAGAACATTACTCGAAACATGATATAGAGATTTTCATTAACATTCTTTTTTTCACGGGGGGGGGTGGGGGGGAACTCCCATATAGAAAGGACGGGACTGCTCCTCGTATCTTTTAGGAGTTAAAAAGGATTTGCTATCTGTTAGGGTGTCCAGCCTCAAAAGGTCCCACAGCAGGAGATTTTGCGGTACCTTTTAGGGTTAGGCCTAAAAAAAAGAGTCACTGTCAAGTAATGTGTTGCCACGCCCACAAAACAGGGTCTTGGTACCTCTTAGTGGTTCTTTTCAAAATTTCCATAGAACACCTCCGTCCATTTTATATAGGAGCTCCCTCGTCCGGGCGCCTATTCCTCCAGATTCCTTTGTGAGAGCCCTCTTGTAAATCCCGCGCCAAATGGTAATAGGGAGCTTAAGGCCGCCCGTTTTTGAAACGCGGACGGCAATCGGAAGTGACTTATTTTCACTTTTAACTTGCCCTCACACTACCACATTCACATTGCTAAGTATCTTTTTTCATTAGAGATGAATAGTATAAAAAATCTGGGAGACAATACGGTCCTAGCACGCGTCCGCGTCTCAAAAACGCGCGTGCTTAAGCTCCCTAATGGTAGTCCTAGGCTATTGTTTTCTTAATGCTCTAATCCAGCCTCAGTTCATAACTGCAGCCAGTAGTGTGATACGTCTGGTCAAGGCACTCAAATGAGGGTCTCAATGAGGTTACTATTAGCCTTAAAATGGGCCACAAATTGAGTGTTTGGCTTAAAGTATCGCCAAGTGTATTTTTTTGTGTATGTTTTTGTTACTATAGTAGTAATCTATAGACTGTAAGCTAAGTTACTGTCCAGTTCCTGTAGGAAAAAAGCACAAAGAAAATACGCCCTATTTAATAATTGGATTATCCGCTCTCGATTTTTATCGCGTGACAATTTTTTTCCCAGAGCTCACGTTACCCTTGTCCCGCGGAACGGGAAACGGAGACAAGGGTAACGAGGGCTCTGGGAACGAGGTTGATCGCGTGACAGTTGAAGAGGGCGAAGCTCGAGTCAACTATTGCGCAGAGAAATCGAGAGCGAATAATCTAATTGGTTTAAAACACATGTGCTAGTCCTTCAAAAATTTATATAAATCATCTAAATCATCTTTACAGAAAAGATAGTGAGTAGCGTAGCCAATCAGAGAACAGCATTTATGATAGAACGCTAGCAGATATTTACTAAAACAGAATAGAAGCGTAGTCAATCATAGAACGGCATTCCTGATAGAACGCTGAAGATTTATACTAAAACAGAATAGACAGTGAGTATCGAAGCCAATCAGAGAACAGCATTTGTGATAGAACGCTAGTAGATTTATACTAAAACAGAATAGATAGTAAGTAGCGTAGCCAATCATAGAACGGCATTCCTGATAGAACGCTGAAGATTTATACTAAAACAGAATAGACAGTGAGTATCGAAGCCAATCAGAGAACAGCATTTGTGATAGAACGCTAGTAGATTTATACTAAAACAGAATAGATAGTAAGTAGCGTAGCCAATCATAGAGCGGCATTCCTGATAGAACGCTGAAGATTTATACTAAAACAGAATAGACAGTGAGTATCGTTACCAATCAGAGAACAGCATTTGTGTTAGAACGCTAGTTGATTTATCTAAAACAGAATAGATAGTAAGTAGCGTAGCCAATCATAGAGCGGCATTCCTGATAGAACGCTGAAGATTTATTCTAAAACGGAATAGACAGTGAGTATCGAAGCCAATCAGAGAACAGCATTTGTGATAGAACGCTAGTAGATTTATACTAAAACAGAATAGATAGTAAGTAGCGTAGCCAATCATAGAGCGGCATTCCTGATAGAACGCTGAAGATTTATACTAAAACAGAATAGACAGTGAGTATCGTAACCAATCAGAGAACAGCATTTGTGTTAGAACGCTAGTTGATTTATCTAAAACAGAATAGATAGTAAGTAGCGTAGCCAATCATAGAGCGGCATTCCTGATAGAACGCTGAAGATTTATACTAAAACAGAACAAATAGTGAGTATCGTAGCCAACCAGAGAACAGCATTTGTGATAGAACGCTAGTAGATTTATACTCAAACAGAATAGATGGTAAGTAGAGTAGCCAATCAGAGAACGGCATTCCTGATAGAACGCTAGAAGATTTATGCTAAAACAGATTAGTATCACCCAACTAGTGGTCTAATGCAAATCCTGCATTTTGATTGGCTACGCTACTAGTGGTCTAATGGTAATAGTCACCGAGTAGCGAAATTCGCCGGTTTTTCTTTCGTTTTTTTCCCCCAAATAAATATTTCTTCAACTTGCATTCGCTAACTTTATTACTGCCTTTTCTGTCCGACTAGTTGGGTGATACTAAAACAATTAGACCCTTCGCCCTCAAGGGCCATGGGTCAATAGCCCATTCGGCTTCGCCTCATGGGCTATTGACCCGTAGCCCTTTCGGGCTACGGGTCTAATTGTTAAATAGATAGTTAGTAGGGTAGCCATGCAATCAGACAACGGCATTCGTGATTGAACGCCAGTAGATTTATACTAAAACTCGATAGAAAAACGGTTCATGTTTTCTATTTCCTTGCAATAATGCCTTTTTCCATGCTAGAATAGTATTGAGATCTTGAATAACTTTTCCAGTCACATCAAAATATATTTTTACCATTTTTTTAATAATAAAAATTAACTTTGAACCTACTTAAAAAACAATGGTGATTAATCTCTAAGATTTCTGTGAACCACAGGAAAATTTTTGTTAACAATTTGCAGTAAGAGACTTTGAGGCGTTCTCAAATAGACTCCAGAAACATCAGAACTAGATTTGCTCGACAAGTGGATTTGAGCGACGATATACTGGAAAACTTTTGAAACTCAACAGGCTAAATCTAAGGCAAATCAGTTTATAAAGTTATCAAAGGTTTGGCTCCTAGTTGCCTAGCAGATCGCTTCTCTATAGTATAAAAAATATAACTTTGCATTATAACTGCAGTGGTTCGCTAAATTTACCGCATACCAAACCTGAATATCGGTAGAGAAAAGTTTTTGCTATAGTGGAACAAAACTCTGAAAATCGCTTCCTGTGTCACTTTGCAACTCAGAAACCCTTGCCGTTTTTAAGATAGGATTTAATAATGCCCACACTTTTTAATACATTAGCTGCGTTAGCATTAGAAATTAGTTTAAGTAATTATTAGTGTCTTAGAGTTAGTACTAGAAATTAGTAATACATATACCATATATTGAATAATTTTAGACAGTTTGGATTTTCTTATTGTAACCACAAGTTCCTTATAGATATACGCTTTCTTTTTGTTGTATAACTGATGAGGCAGAAGTGTTAAAATAAAGTTTTACTTGCATATCTACTTGAAGCCTGAATGAACGGTAGAGGGGGAAATAACCAGAAATAGACCTGAAATAGAGCGGAAAGGATCGGGATAGACTGGAATGGACCGAAATAAACTAGAATAGGACTGGAATGACCTACAACTTGGTTTTCTCAGCATTATATATGATCCGTTTCCGCCTGTTTCTGCTTCACGGTCTCATTCTGGTTCATTTTCGTTGCAATCGGATATTATCTCCTCTGACCATGCTGATAGGAGGTTGATGCTGGTAGTTAGACATTCCTTGATATAAGGATGGTTTGCATTTTTGATGTAAGAATCCTGTGTGTCAGGGGCGCCAGTGTAACTGGTGGCCAGTGGCAAGATTACACCGGCCTGGCGGCTCGCAGGTTTAAAAAAGCTGGTGCAGATGAACAAATGAAGACTTTAATAAAGCGCTAGTGCATGGCTATATTCGGTATCTTGTTTGGCCGACAAGGACGAGAAAATCAACGCCAGCTAACGCAAACAATCCTGTACTTGCGATAAACACCTCAAAGAGTTGAGCATTCACTGTAAATCAGAAAGATCTGTTTTAGCCCTAAAAATAGGGCCGATTCGGTGAGTAAAATACAGTCCTATTTTTGGGTCTAATTTGGCTCCCTTAAATCAGGGCCAGTACAGTCCAATTAGCTAGGGCTGATTTGGTCCTTGGGCTGAAATGGGCCCTAACGTGGGCTGGAATAGCTTTTTGATGTAGTTTTTTGGCCCAGATTACGCTCAAATGGCTCCAGGAAGGTTTGAATCAGACTTTCCCCAGCAGGGCTGAATTGACACTTTGGGGCTGGAACAGATCTTTTCAATTTTCAGTGTTTTGACTGAGCTGAACCGAAGTCAACGCGGTTATTTGCCAGCCACGAAAAAGTATCAGGGCGGCCTCGAAGATTCAGAAGATGAATCCGACGCTAAGGCCCGTATCAGACAGATTACTTCATATGACTTGAGTCGAATTTGAGTTTAGGCCGACCCAATTAATTTAGACCGGCTGAAATGATTCAGACGCCGATCTTAATTCCTGGCGAACTGAATTCAATAAATAAATCGATCAGCGCTGATACGTGCTGAACTCCAGTGAACATGGCAAACAACAAGCAAGTACAATCCAAAGCCGTCCTGATAAAAGTATAAGAAAACTGTTGGCAAACTGAAAGAGCAGAATGAGGCAAACTGCACAAATCTCTTTACATGTAACTGCAAGATTACAACAGGTTTTGCTGATAAATTGTTTCAAACGCCGCACTTCACATGAACTTAATTTCAACACACAATTTCAACTTCCATCCTTTTTGCGTGCGGTGAAATACAACTTGAATATTCTGGTTAATTCACAAATGCAATGTTCCCACGTAATTCAAACACAAGCACAAAACTATGATGGAATGCACATTAATTTTGATGCCGTCTACCAAGGAGGCAATAAGTTTGCACGCGAAAACAATGAGGAATATACTAACTGCACTTATCGGCTATATCTTCTCTAACGAGCGAAACCCCCCATTTTGATGCACTGACGCTCAATTTAATTTATACTTCAGACGCCGTATTTCACATGAACTGAATTCATTGAATTCGATTCCGCTCATGTGAAGTACGGTGTCTGAACTGGGCCTAAAATATTTGCTGCGCCTGACTTTAAAACCAGCCAGCAATCAGCTCCACACATCAAGCTCGAAATGCCAAGGCGGTCACAACAGGGAAGCGCTCAAAGAGTTCGTGTCGCGAATAATTTTGGTACGTCTGTGTCACATGGCACTCAAAGGTTTCCGAAATATTTTTACAACTACAATCGGAGGAATATGCAGCTATACAATTATTACTCCTTTCGCTTAGATGCCTCAAATTTGAACGCTTTTCAAACTTTCTGACCAAGGTTGTGTATCCTTCAATTGGTAGACGTTCCTTAGTATAGATGATTGTAATTTTCGTTCAGCAGACTCGCTTGCTTCGCTTTCAAATGTTCCGTTCAGCTAAGTTTACAAACGGTCCGTATGTTATGTGATTCCCCACTTGTTGTTTTTGAAACAGTTGTCCCGGTAAACCGCTATGAGCAAGAACCTTTCTCGATTACTCTGACAGCATGGGGAGGAAAGAAAGGCATTTAAAAGGTTCAGATCGGAAGAGCAATACAATAGCAACTATTGTCTGACCATGGGCGTAGCCAGGATTTTTCAAAGGGGGGGTCACACTGACTCATACAGAGGGTACTCATCAGATTATCACCTGAATATTGTAGGTTGTTTGCTTACAAAAAGGCTTACAAAGGGAGGGTCACGGGCACCCCAGGACCCCCCCTGGCTACGCCCTTGTGTCTGACCTAAGTTATGTTTATTGCTCGGGAAATTATATGTGGACTAAGTGAAGAACTACCTGTTCAGGTGCTGTCCGCACTCAGCCCACACTCAGCCCACATAGCGGCCACACCCAACACTTGGGTCTTAAATTATTTCAGTGTGTAAACTATGATGATGATAGTCCTAGGTTGTTCACGTACTCTCATGATATTTCCATCACGATTTAAAGGAACCAACACAATGACCTGAATTGGCAAGAAGAACTGGAATGGACAGACCAGAAATACACCGGAATGGATCGAATGGGCTAGAATGGTTCAACAATTGGACCGGAATAAGACTGCATGCACTGACCTGCTATTCGGTATTCTAGTTTATCCAGTCCGTTTCAGTTTATTTCAACTATGATAACTTGAGCATTTGTTTTAAGTTATTTTCGTCCATTCAATGTTTCATGAAAACTGCAGAAATTCTCGCACGCTCATTGGATAATTTTCATTGTCAATATGAATTTATAATTTACGAATTCATAATTTATGCGATCCGTTTGCAAGCAAGAGCGGACAACTTGACAATTTGTTATCGTAAAAAACAAATTGTTGTCAATTTTTCATGCGTCTGTCCTGTTGTTGACAAAGAATCCCGTCAATAACAGGACAGACGCATGAAAAGCTGACGTCAAATCGTTGCATCGAAGGAAACAAACAAAGAATAGCACTGCACTAACTTAATCAAATATACGTAACAAAAATCTCAGCCTCGTGGTTGTTTTCACAAAAGAGGAGTTGTATGTTCAAATGATATTGCTATTCAAATTCGTATCCATTTATGCTATCGGTCTACAGAATACTGCTGACAGCCTAGACTGCTCCCAATAATTGAAATTTTGTTAAGACTACCATACATTCACTATTAAACGACGAAAAGAGTAACGGAGAGTTAAAGAGGGTTTCACCTTCAACGGCAATCATTCGAACAGGGCCAAGGAAAGTGGAAGTTTAAGAGAGTCGTAGAATTCATACGTTACACGAGCAAATACTCTTTTCAGCCACCTTGAGATTAGTCTGCGAGCGCAGACTCATTACCGAATCAAGTGACGGACGAAACTACTTCTGCGCTCGTAGGCCATCTCAAGATCTGAGCTGGTGGAAATTCGATAAGGGTTTTCAGATTTTTGATTGAAGTGAATTACAACGAATCACAAAATGAAGGGGACTAAACCTCTGCCTAATCGGAATGTAACACGGTGGGAAAGTTTTTGTTCAAATTGAGCCAAACTTTAATAACTTTTTAACATTTTATCCTTACAAGCTTAAATTTCAAACACTATTAGATACTTATAGAATACAAAATTTGTAGTTATTAGTTTGTCAACATTTTAATTTTTTGGCGGGAAAATGACGTCACAAAATGGACTTAAAATATTAAATTTTTATTTTCGTACATTTATTTAGCTCTGAAGAAAGAAGGCCTTTAACTAACATTAAACCAAAGAAAAAAATCAAAATATCTTATTTTATCACGAGATACAATTGTTACAATGTCAAAATTTGTTCCTAAAAATAGAATTTATGCAAATTTCATTGTATTATATCTCCGAACTGAATCAAGATATCGAAGAACTTTTTTCAGTTTTGAGTTTGTTTAAAGATCGTCTTTCAGCAATAGACATCAAATCTCTAAGAATATATATATTTAGAAATTTCACTTTGACGTCATTTTCCCGCCAAAAAATACAAAAAAATAAAGACAGGAATGAAATTGATAGACTGGATTGTGCCGAACGAGCTGTAGTAAGACCGGTTTTTCCTGACATTCATTAATTCGGTCAAATGCACTGTTATTCCAAGTAGTTCCAATCATTTCTGTCTCATTCCCAGTCATCCTTGTAACATTGGGGCACATTTTGGCTCAGTCCATTCCATTCCTTTCCATTCCAGTGTTCAGAACGTTCGCACTGGGGCCTATGAAAACAAGAAGTTCTAAGATAAATACTTCAAGTAATTTCTTGAGTAATTATCATATCCTGTGACGGGTAACCGTGGCTGAAAACACTGACTCCCGGTCCGCAGACCCCCACTACGGACCGGGTCCGTAGACTACTTACGGACCGGTCCACGGACTACTACTACGGACCCCTCTACGGACCATCCCCAAAATAAGATTAAAAAAATAATAATAAAGAAATACAGATTTTTCTTACTGCTTGTCCACGGCAATAGATCACTCGTGTCGAAATTTCGAGCGTTATGCTGGGAAAATGTAACAGACTTGAGTCCAGTCTCGGGGGCAAGTTATATCATTGACTTTCCACACTGCCATTTTTCTTTTGCTAAGCATATATATAAAAGACCGGGAAATCTCCGGGAAGCCTCATTATTTGTGCTGCTTTGAGCAGTTGCCTTGAGCACATTTCCTTTGCCATTTTGTTCGGCCTATTCTTCCGTGGGTTTGTGAACTCGTCTCAGGCTTCACTATCTGCTAAGCGGAATTTCAAAGATAAACAGATAAGAATGACCTAAAATCCCATCTAAAAAATTGCCCAGAAAAACAAAACGAATGAAAGTGATTCATATTCATCGGCTCTTATCGTTCATCCATGACGACCACGCCCTGAGACGAGAAAGGAAGAGTAAAAGCTTAGACGAGCCCTCGAACCTGCGAAGAGGAATAAAAGTCGAAGGGAACGAATTAAAGGCACTAATTTCTGAAACAAAGAAAATGACGAAGATATTTGGGGGATTGTCCGTAGAGGGGTCCGTAGGGGCAGTTCGTGGACCGGTTCGTATGTGGTCTGTGGACCCGGTCCGTAGTGGGGGTCCGCGGACCGGGGATCAGTGTTTTCTGGTTACCCTTCTGTGACCATGGGGAATGAAGATGTAGCACTTTGAATTCAATAAACTGGTTAAGGAAAGTGTTTATTTATAAGCTGTTTTTGAGACGTTCTGGAAAAAACCCATTCATCAGTCGCAAATGTGAAGCGTTAAACAAGCTAAACCCCTTAGCTTATCGGCCAATAAATACTGCACGAATGTACTGTAAGTTCGAAGCTGGATCTCAGTATATTGAAACCTCGATGAACGCTCTGTCTTTTCGTGAGGGTGTCAATGCAATGAGAGAGCGGGGTTGGAAGCAGTTGACATGAAAACAATCATTAATAAGAGCGTAACTTGACTCCATTTAAAACAATCGTTTAGTTGGTGATTAAGGATATGTGGGACACTTGGCGGCTAATATTGGTTTGCTAATCTGGCAGTTGACTTAACAAATGAAGAAGCCGCGACTGTGCTCTACTCTGTTGAAAAGCACGCAGGAAACGGTTGAGCACGAAAGAAGTGGGGAAAACACGAGACGTGGTCGAGTGTATTTTACTACTTCTTGAGCGCTCTACCGTTTCCTAAGAGCATAGTCGAGGCTTCTTTATTTGTTTCGTGATAAAGAATCCAATAATTTCCCCACGCATTGGGCTGCATTTTCAAACTAAACTTTGTTTTTAGAATTGTTCAGATAGTTTGATTGGTTAACGAGACGACAGCTCACGTTAATCCCAAACTCAGTAGACTGCAGCCAAGCTATCAGTCTCGAGTGGCTTTCGAGAGAAGAACGATGTCTTCAAAGTTCGCTTTTTTAATAGTTTAGTCAGGATATAATAATACTAGAAGTTGCTTATAACAAGCGAAGTGCTGCGAAGTGAGTTATAAAAATAAAGTAACAATAACAAAGATGATGACTGATGTTTATAATAACAATTTATTCCTGGACATTTTGTTGCACATTGAGTGAAAATAGTGCTACCATATGAAAAATGAAG
>JAHPZR010018233.1:105000-107500 GCA_019787425.1 Platygyra sinensis | reverse complement strand
TTTTACTTCCGGTAAGCACGATATCCGCTTCCGCTTGCCACTAGACTTCCGGTAAGTCGAGTCGTCAGTGCTCTTGGACGACTCGAGTCGATGCGGGTGTATTGGACATGGATGGAGGGAGGCAGTGTGGTCAGGAAGTTACGCATCTAGTAAATACTGCAAGCAAGAGCTTGACTATGCCATACAGCGCAGAACAGTGACTGTTCAGTGATCGTTATCTCACTTGACAAAACGGACCGGAAATAGTTGCCTAAACCACTACGAGCCAAAACGTTTCTCGATTACTCTGACAGCGTGGAGAGGAAAGGATGGGAAAAAAGGCTCATCAAGCATTTAAAAGCTCCAAATTACAAGAAAAACACGAAGACAACTATCGTTTGAACTGTGCTAAGTACATCGCTCGAAACATGTTCTGGCGATTTTCATTAAACCTTTTTTTCTCGGGGGGGGGGGGGGGGGGGACTTCCACATAGAAAAGACGGGACATCCTCCTCGTATCTTTTAGGGGTTAAATAAAGGATTTGGTATCTGTTAGGGTGTCCAGCCTCAAAAGGTCCCACAGCAGGAGCTTTTGTGGTCTAAAAAAATGGGTCACTGTCTAATAATGTATTGCTTTACAATAGAACTTTCTCACGCAATGCTGAAACAAAACATTTTGCCCGTCTCACCTCTCATCCA
This sequence comes from Platygyra sinensis, assembly GCA_019787425.1. Taxonomy (NCBI): domain Eukaryota; kingdom Metazoa; phylum Cnidaria; class Anthozoa; order Scleractinia; family Merulinidae; genus Platygyra; species Platygyra sinensis. Next base: position 106,822 of record JAHPZR010018233.1, on the reverse strand, counting down.
GTGCGAAGCTGGACGTGCAAAAGCAAAGCTTTCTGTTCTCCTGGGACTCAAAAAGGCCGCCGTGTGATAAAGGTCTATTGGTACTTCTGAAGGGTGAAAAAAATTAAGCCACGCCCACAAAACAGGGTCTTTGTACCCCTTAGAGGTTCTTTTCAAAATTTACAACAAACACCCCCGTCCATTTTATATAAGACTTGTTCTCGTCCGGGCACTTATTCCTCCAGATTTCTTTGTGAGAGCCCTCTTGTAAATCCTGTACCAAATGGTAAAATAGGGAGCTTAAGGACACGCGTTTTTGAAACGCGGACGGCAATCGGAAGTGAGCTATTTTCACTTTTAACTTGCCCTCACACTACCACATTCACATTTCTAAGTATCGTTTCTTCATTAGAGATGAATAGGATAAAAATCTGGGAGACAATACGGTCCTAGCACGCATCTGCGTCTCTAAAACGCGCGTGCTTAAGCTCCCTAATGGTAGTCCCAGGCGGTTTTTTTTCTTTAATGCTCTAATCCAGCCTCAGTTCATTACTGCAGTGAGTAGTGTGATACTTCTGGTCAAGGCCCTCAAATGAGGATCTCAATGAGGTTACTATTAGCCGTAAAACGGGCCACAAATTTAGTCGTTTGGCCGTTTATTTTGTGTGTGTTTTTGTTACTATAGTAGTAATCTATAGACTGTAAGCTATGTTAGCGTCCAGTTCCTGAAGGAAAATAGCGCAAAGGAAATACGCGCTGTTTAACGATTAGATTCGCTTTCGATTTTTATCACGCAACAATCTCGTTCCCAGGGCTCACGTTACCCTTGTCCTGCGGGACGGGAAACGGAAACAAGGATAACGTGGACTCTGGCAATGAGATTGATCACGTGACAGTTGACGAGGGCGAAACCCGAGTCAGCTATCGCGCGTAGAAATCCAGAGCGAACAATCTAATTGGTTGAAAACACATCTGCTAGTCGTTCAAAAATTTATCTAAATCATTTAAATCATCTTTACAGAGTATATAGCGAGTATCGTAGCCAATCAGAGAACGGCATTCGTGATAGAACGCTAGTAGATTTATACTAAAACAGAATAGATAGCGAGTAGCGTAGCCAATCATAGAACGGCATTCCTGATAAAACGCTAGAAGATTTATACTACAACAGAATAGATAGTGAGTAGCGTAGCCAATCAGACAACGGCATTCGTGAATGAACGCTAGTAGATTTATACTAAAACTCGATAGAAACACGCTACATGTTTTTTATTCCTTAGCAATAATACCTTTTTTCCATCCTAGAATGGTATTAAGATCTTGAATATGTTTTGCAGTCATCAAAATAATTTTTTTTTTGCATTTTTAAATACTGAAAATTAATTTTTATCTTTTAAAACAATGGTGATTAATCTCTAAGATTTCTGTGAACCACAAAGAAAATCTATTAACGATTTACCGTCAGAGCCGCCACTCTATTGAGGCGTTCTCAAAGACTTCAGAAACTTGAAAACTAGATCTGCTCGACCGGTGGATTTGAGCAACGATATGCTGGCAAACCTTTGAAACTCAACCGGCTAAGTCTAGGTCAAATCAGATTTATAATGTTATCAAAGGTTTGGCATCTAGTTGCCCAGCAGATCGTTTCTTTATAGCACAGTTAATAGAGGGGAATGGTTATGAAAGTCGATAAAGTTCTTTGTTGTATGTTTTTGTTCTCTTTTTTGGCCCTGACCCTGCACAAAACACAATAGTTGTTTACTCCGATCTGAGGAAATAACCTTTATGCCAAGAGCGGTGCCTTAAAAATTGTTTAACGCTATATTACGATACTTGCGTTCGT
>JAHPZR010018233.1:52500-102500 GCA_019787425.1 Platygyra sinensis | reverse complement strand
TAGTGCATTCTTGAAACGGCTAGCAGGTTTAATAATCAAATAATCAATTCATTATTGCATTCTTGAACGACTGGCGGACTCAAAATGATCAATTCATTAATGTAATCTTGAGGGGTACGTTTCACTTTGTTTGACTGTAAAGGGGCATTGTAACGCTATTTGGCATCTTCATAGAAAGTTAGAAGGTGTCTTTGCATCAATTGAATTCCAAAACTAATGATCTAGTTTTGTTATTAAAGACTATTTGAAGGTACTGTAACTGTTTCCTGTCGCTTGTCGCTACGGAAGGCATGGATAGAAATGGATTGATTTCAGGAAACTTGAACTAATTAGCCAATTTTTTCGAGTTTCGATGCTACGTGTTCCAAAAATCTTCAAGAAATTCTTTTTTATGGTTAGCCCTCTACGATAAAATTAATTTGATATCTTCGCCGTAACTTTACAGAAGCATTTTGCTCATGATTAAAGCCTCAAAGTAATGATTTTAGCACAGAATAGACCTAAAACAGCAAGATCCTCGTGGCACTGCTCCTTTAAAAAATCTTAAATGTTGGAAAATTTCAAATATGAACGTCGAGATTTTACGCATTCATGAAGATTACGTAACAACAATTTTTACCTTAATGTTACTGAATGGCTTGCTAGTCATTGTGGCACCAAATTTTGAAACCGCTAGAAGAAACATCAAAACAACTGTATGTTTTTTTTTTTCTAAAGTGGTTTTACGCGTCTGTGTCAGTTTACAAAAGTTTATCAATGAAATCCGTCTGAGAGCCGCCATTGATCGCTTCCTTCTCTCGCCGCCGCTAAACAAACTTTTTTTCATTATCTCTGACCCTATTTTTATTGAGGCAAATGAAGTATTAGAGAATTTGTAAAAGACCCCAGGAAGACGGGAAACATTGTCGACATATGTTCATCATCAGAGAGATCAACTCTGATATGCCTATCTATATATAAACAGAACAAATGCTGGAAAAAATCAAATGCCCCGAGCGGGGCATTTGATATCAGAGTTGATCTCTCTGATGATGAACATTGTTCGAAATATGCCGTGTTACATTTATTGTCGACATAGTTAATAAGAAACGAATTTCCATTGAGCAGATAAAGAAACTGTTCGATTGCGGCGAGCTCGCGCAGGCAGAGCACAGCTACAGAGAACGACCTAGTTTTACCTCGGTCTCTTTTGGCTGACGAGAAAAAATCAACGCCAGGTAACAAAAACAATTCTGTCCTTGCAAAAAACACCTCAAGGAGCTGAACCAAAGTCAACCCGGTTATTTGCCAGCCACGAAAAAGTATCAGGGTATACTCGAAAATTCAGAAGATGAATCTGACGCTAAGGCCCGGTTCATACGACGCATTTCTGCCGTGTCGAATGCAATTGAGACAATAAATAATGAGATGATTTACTTCATTATCTTTTGTTTGAATTGCATTCGACACGGCAGAAATGCGACGTATGAACCGGGCATAAGATATTTTCTGTTCCTGACTTTAAAACAAGACAGTAATCAGCTCCAAGGCAGTCACAGCAAGGAAGGGGGGGAGTAACATGTTTATAAAAGCCTGTAAAGGTTCCTTTGGTCCTGTACCATGCCTTCATATTTATTGACCGAAATGGAAAAATAAACTTGATTTATTGATTGATCAGGAGTGATTGATTGACACAAAGAAACGTCCAGCAATATTTGTTCTGCAGCACCGTCATTCTAATTCGACGCTGAAGCTACCCCTGCATCCTGTAAAGTTGACAGCCGTCTTCGTAATGAGTTGTCCATTCACGGGATTCAAGACAAACCCTATGCCGTGGCGTAGTCAAGCTCTTCAGCTGGTAGCAAATTAGGGATAAATACTTCATATATTATATTCTTCATATATAAGTGCAAGTAATCAAGTAACACTTTATGTAATGTAAGTCGATTTACAGCCCCGCTGGTGGGCGAGTCGTAACGATGAAATGCCACAACGAAATGGCAAAACGACAAACGACGAACCGATTTCGTCAGTAATGAGTCAAATTCGTAAAACGACCAGTCGAAGAAGCCAGCCAACGAAATCGAACTGACTTACGAAGCGATGTGTCGAGTTCTTATTAAACGGCGAGTCGAACTGGGAATCATGTCGACGAGTCAAACCAGCAAAGCAACGTATTTGACTGGAGGTGTCGGTGCGTGGAAACGATGAAACGCCATTCTCAAACTCATTAATAATTCATCAAGTTAAAACAAAGAAAAATCACAACCGTGAAGGAGGTTTGGACACCCGGCCCCGTCCACAATAATCCGTTTTCAAACCAAAACGGAGCTGTTTTGCTCCGTTTTCAAAACGATTTGCGTCCACACTTATTGTTTACGTATCGTTTTCGCCCGCTCACACTACAACGCCGTATCCCTTTTGAAAAAGCTTTTTTACCCTCAGTGCGCATGCTTAAATGAACTCGAAGCATGCGCATTTCAATATATCGGCCCGCGAAATTGGCGCCATTCTTGATTCTTTGTTGAGTGTTGTTGTGGCTTAGAATTCTTTCATTTTTTTCTTCTAAACGATGCAAAGAACAGCTGGAAAGCAAGCAAAACCTAGAACAGGAGGCGGGCTTGCCTTCGAAAGAGTCGTTTTATCTTCGTTTTTCCCGAAGCTGGCCAGGTCAGAAGCCTTATCTTGTTTTCTTCTTGCGAAATCTAAGTAGTGCCTCAGCTGGGTTAAATGCGCATGCAAGAGCGTCAGAAGACTGGAAGTCATTCCGATCAAGAGAGAAGCTACATGGTAGCGTCTGTCCGCCATTTTGGCGCCCGGTCGTGTCCATTTTGGTGACGCCACCGCTTTCAAATAGCATTGTTTTCTCCATCCACACTAGAAAACAGCGTTTCAAAAACATCCTTTTGAAATTGCTCCACTCTGGAGAGCGTTTTCGAATGGCTCCGTTTTCGGTGATCGTTTTCGGCGTTGTAGTGTAGACTATAGACCCTATGCAAAAATGGCTGCCATTAAATTATTCTTTTGTTCGTATTCAAAATAGCCTGACTAACCTCGTTCGGGATAACAAATTCTTTACAATTTTTGTCTCAAAAACGAGGTTAGTCAGGCTGATTTAAATACGAACAAAAGAGTAATTTAAAAGCAGCCATTTTTGCATAGGGTCTATAGTCGTATCCGAAGCAAAACAGCTCCGTTTTCGGGCGAGCACGCACCGTTTACAAGGGTCTTTATAATTGGCCAGACGAGACAATAGGTAAACAACACAAACAGTATGCCCCTAGTCCTAACAACAAGAGGTGCAGATTAACAGGAACGAATCAAAATAGTGGTTGAAAAGAGGTGCAGGCCATCCCCCGTTTTCGTTTGAAAACGAATTAGTATGGACGGGACCTTAATTAGCATAGATTTTGACGATTTTATTTCTCCGTTTACTCTTTTGTTTTTGTTTCGATTAAGAAGATATATCAAACACTCGAGACAGCGTTTCATCGGTTATCCAAACACCTCGAATTTCGTCAAAAATACACCGCTGCGCGTCTTATTTTCAACTCTCTTCTCGGTGTTTGGATATCCCGATGAAACACTGTCTTGAGCGCTTCAATTCATAGAGGGTCTGGATGGGGTTAACTGACAACTGACAAATGGCCAAAATTTTAACTGACAACTAACAAATAGCCTAAAATTTAACTGACAACTGACATTTGTAGAGGGCTTTACTGACAACTGACAAAATATCTTATTGCCCTAAATATCCTTCAAAACTCGTTGTAAATAACATGTTTCACTCTTTTCGTCAAACAAATGCACGTTTTATATTAAATCTTAGCAGCAGGACGCTTGAGTGTCAGATTTCGTTAATGATTTACTGTATGACCCATGTACATCAGGGTCATTTCAACTATGATCTCGAATTTACACAACGATCTTACCGCGTTAATTCAGATACAGCATTCGAAAGACACAGGAGCAGTATTCCGATAAATGACTCAAATATAGTACATGCATGCTACCAAGAAGCACCTTATTCAATTCCTTGGTCTGACGAAACTAGAAATTAAATACGGCCTTGGAGATTTCGATATAAAGCTTTATTGGATGGCACCGAAACCGGGCGGGAAAAGTAATAACTACGCCATCACAACGGACGACCAGTCAGTGGAAGCTGGAGCTTCCAAGTATGCTGGATGACTCAGGAAGCGAAATGAACAGTATGTATTCTTGGTGCTTGGGTATTTGTTTCATGTAGTGGTGTATAAGCATGCAAGTTAGTCCGAGAAACCTTCTGGGAACTGCTAAGTTTTCAGAATTTATTTCAGAATATTATTTTCGCTCTTGTTTTCAAGTAATGCACTATGTAACATTTATTTATCTTGAAATTATTTGTGTTATAATCAGTGGTCTAAATGTATGACTATATTTTGTAGCTTTGCGGCAGCGGTGCGAACCACCGCGTGTGCTTGTTTCTCAACACCTTTCCTGAGACGATCGTCACACGCAAGATTTTTGTGGTGTCGGTGGATCGTATGTAAATTCATACATTAAGGTGATTCCCTAGTAAAAGAACCCTCCATGCAGAGATTTCCGATGAAACTTGGTATGCTGTTGTTATAAGACAAGGAGATATTAAAAACGTAATAAAAAGAGGGGGTCACCGTGCTTGTTTTCACGCCACAATGCTGACAAATACGGTTATTAAGGTGACTTTTGGTGATCTCAGTGCGCAACAAATAAGCGCGATTAGTTTCCAATGCGGTCTGTTATATTGCACAGAGTTCGACTTCCTTTGATTTTTTATTCATCTACGTCCCAGACAAAAAAGTCTTTCAATACACCCTGCATTATTAATTAATATTTTTATCCTTTAAAGGAAACATAATTTGGACTTACTCTGTTCCCGGCGTAGTCAATAGAACGATACCGAACCAAAAATCAATCGAACACAATCGAACCCAATCGTTCGATTGGAGTTCAATTGGTTCGGCAATCGAACATAATCAAACTGGAACTTTTTTGTGAGTTCGATTATGTTCGATTGTTGAAGTGTTCGATTACCGAGCTTATGTTCGATTGGCAAAATTTTTTGCGAGTTCGTTTAAGTTCGATTACCGAAAACAATCAAACCCAATCGAGAGATTGGGCTCGATTGGGTCCGATTGACTACGTCGGGTCTGTTGGGCCCGTTATGTTTCTCTCGGTAGCATTTATTTCATTTGCCAAAAAAGTAACCATAGATTTCTGCCAATTTTTTTCTCAGTTATTGAGAATATTGTTGTCATTGAATTTATAAAATAAAAAGTGGAGATCACCGTGCTCGTTCAAGAGAAAAGGAGCATTTATCTCGCTATCGAGCATAGTTTGAGGGAATTGTACGTGCACGCGCTCAAGTGCGCGCGCTAATGACGCAAAAATCGTGCTCAGTAGGGATTCGCAATGCAAAACTCGGGAATCACCTTAAAATACGCAGTACATCAGCTAAAAACAAAACATTATAGAAATCAAACACTTCACCCCTTCAAATGGAAGACTAATTCACTGATGATTGTATGCCGAGCAAGTCACTGGGCTTATTTCCTGCTAGTCTGTTCACAGACCTTCTATTTTGTCTAGAGTTCGTCGAGATCACAAACAAAATAGAAACCGTGGGGGATGTGAAAGCGCGCGAACGTAAGGGGGTGGCCGTGAGGAAAGACAAATATATTCTTTTCTGCGCCCGCTTTGCGGCCACTGTCACCCTCCGCGCTCGCTATCGCGCGCTCGCTTTCGCGCGCTCGAAGAAAATAACTCTTTGCAAAAAATAACCGTCTGTAATGAACTCAACTCTAAATTTGAAAAAAAGGTTATTGGTGTAGCAATTTTCGAAGTAGTGATACAACGTACATTTAATGTCCTTTTTGAGCTAAATTTTGGATAAAAAAGAAGTAACTAAATTACTTAATTGATTATTAACAGCCAATTAACTGACAACTGACAAATGGCCTTAAATTTAACTGACAACTGACAAATAGCCGAAATTTTAACTGACAACTGACATTTGTACCCCTCCCCCCCCCCCATCCAGACCCTCTTGATAGATTACTTACAAAACGACGAGTCAAACATTTTGTCGACGTTATACCTTCATATAAAGTCGTTTTTCTGAATTCTCGAACCAATTTTCTTTGCCTTTGGTTGCTCGAGAAACAGGGATTTCATTGACTACATTTGGATTCATCTAACGATACCGAATGGTAAAACTATCGGAACGCAGCGACGCGAGGATGTCACTAAACAGAACGTAAAACAAAATAACGAGAAACCGAGTAACGGGAAAAATTTCAAAGGATCGAAAATTTCGAAATCTTTTAAAAATGCGTAAAATCGTTTTAAACGGTAAAATTAAAAGAAGCATTTTGCCAAGCTAGGTACGGAATGGCACTTCGCTACTTTTTTCTATTCATGTAACAGTCACCTATATCATATCATGCACACATGATACTGCGCCGCAGAACAGACCCGGATGGCATACAATTTTTTTTTCTTTCGGTCGCAAAAAATTTTCAAAATTACACGCAAAGAGGTCCAAGTTTAAACCTCTAAGATTTAAGGCCCGAATTCTCAAGGCTATTGCGGCTCGAATTAATCCTGCAATAAATATTATCTTCGTGAGGTCGTGAAAGGAAATCTATCACCTGACGGTCGTGGTGGTCGAATAACGTAGTTCCGTCTTCAGAGCAGACATCAACTAACGATGATCACGAGTAGAAAGAAGTCTTTTCGGCTGTTTCCAGAGTTATGATGATTATGGCAAATCATTTCACATTTCAGGACGGGAGGCCACGTGCTTAATGCTGACTGAGTCAAAAGAATTTAGCCAATCCAAACTATTACTGTAATTAAGACAAATGAAACTGCGGATTCGGACTGCCCGTCCTGTTTTGGAAACCTTGGAGATACACCATGCAGAACATTTTTACGTGTCACAACTCATAGCTTCGTTAAGACTCATCTGAATCGCTTAGCACTTCTTAATCGACATATAACAGTTTGGATTGGCTTTATTTCCTAGAAATTTTAAATTCATTTCTAATTAATTTAAAAAACTCGGATAGTGGGTCATTTATTGTTTTGAGGACCTTGATCGGCTGCCAGTTATTTAGCCACAGCGATTTTATTTAACTTTTATTTCTGAGCTTATGGGTTTACTAATTAGCATCGAAGAAAAACCATTACCCGTCAAGCTTGCATGCTTTGTGATTGATCCTACATGCTTTTAAAATATTTAATAATTTTTTACCCTTTAGAATTTTTTCCCGTTACTCTGGTCTCCTTTACTTCGTTACTCGTTACTTCGTTACTCTGTTAAGTAACACCCGCGACGTGAAAGAAAACATGTTCCTTCAGTGGTCAGATAATCTCAAAAAGCCTTCAAATTAAACATAAATATCATAAAATGAAGCTCTTCAGAAAGCTTATAATCAGAGGAAATTATATCGTTCTATGAAAGGTAAACCTAAATAACAACTGATCGGTCTTTTATAATCCATTAAATATTTTTTCTTGCTCGCAACTGGTTTAAGCCAATCACGTGAATACGCCCCAGCTAAAAGTGGGGAGTTTCCGAGTGATGTTCCCCAATTTTGAAAATATTCCAAGGGTAATTCATACAATTTCCCAAATTGGCCCAAAAATGAGCTGGGATATTTGTCCGCGGACTTGTATTCTTTTTCTCAAAGCTACGCTCTCGGAAATCTGCTGTTCGCTTCTCGGAAGAGATAATTTCAGTGGACAAATATCCGTGCATATTTTCGCGCCAAATGATATGGAGGCTATTGCTAAAATACTTTTTAGAGAGAGAGAGAGAGACAAGGAGGAACTTTTCAAGAGGGAATCTTGGGTCTTAGATCTGCTAATTGAAATCCGTACTTTTGATACATAAAACTGTATGCACAGGTACAAACTCTGACCAGAATCCAAAATTTACATCACAGGCGAAGACTCAGAGGGCGCTTTTCAATAACATGCGGCAAACCAAGTTCTCATCATTGGACTGGGTAAGGGCTTTAAGCTTTCTGAATTATTATTACTATTAAAGCAGCTTGCGTGTTCATTGTATAAGCCCCGGGGGAACCTCCGTATAATCATGGGGGTGCTCGTCGGAAATTTTGAAAAGACCCCCCCCCCCCCTCCCTCCGCTAAGAGGTACCAATATTTACTAGCTTTTGTGGATGTGGCTTGTTTTAACCCCTAAGTGGCACCAGTCCTATCACAATCCACTGACTGACTTAACTAGTAAAATTAATTTTCAAATATCTACTGTAATATTTTTCTCTGAAAAATAGCATAAAAATTATCGGGAAAGTTCCCGCTGTAGATTGAACACCCTTACTTAAAAGTACCAAAACCCAGAACTGCTTTTTCAACAGCCCTATACGCTATGATGATATGGAATCCCGCCCCCTCTCCCACCCGGAGGATATAAACTACTCACTTAACTTTAAAACTAGTTCTCTCAGTTAAATTACAAGCACCATTGCACACTGACTTATTAACTGGATTGTTCAGCAAACTCCGTGCACTTTAAAAAGTCCGAAAGTAAATCCAGTCTCTATCAGTGAATCCAGGGTGGTATGTTCCAAAAGCAATGTACATCTCTGCTAATTTTTATGTCTTTATTAACACCAAGAGACCAACATAGCCTCTTGATTTTAGCACCGTACATAATCTAGAAATTACGCCTTCACTTCACAGCAGGCCAGCGAGATCACAGACAACCCACTTTGTCAGAGAAACTTCTCCTTCATCAAAAGCAATGATCGATGTGGTTCCACTGAGAGCGATCTTTATTGTTCTGGGATTGCCAGCTGGACTGTTAACGATGGCAGTTCTTATAAAGCTCTGGTATAGGAGAAGGCGTAAGCCAACGGACCAGAAATACACCGGAATTGATCGAGTGGACTGGTCGACTGGTCCAAAAACTGGGCCGGAGTAAGACTGCAATGACCTAGGTAGTTGAATAACATAGAACATGTCAGGTTCAAATAAGTGTGACTTTTCTAGTATGTAACTGTTCATAAGTGTGTGTATCTTAGTGAGTGTGAATTAGCTGTGTTATACTGTAGGTCCTCTTTATTATGTTTAGTAAATTAGTTATGTATTGTAATGAAACTTGTGTAAACAGTTAATAGTATTATAGTTTATCCGGTCCGTTACAGTTTATTTCGACAATGACAACTTAAGCATTTGTTTTAAGTCGTGTTTTTGAGCGGTTATTTTCGTCCATTTAATGTTTCACGATAACTGCAGAAATTCTCGCGCTCTCATTGGATAATTTTCATTGTCAATATGAATTTATAATTCATGAATTTATAGTTTATGCGATGCGTCAGCAAGCGAGAGCGGACAATTTGACAATTTGTTATCGTAAAAAAAAGAATCGATGTCAGTTTTTCATGCGTCTGTCCTGTTGTTCTCTATGAATTTCTTCATTAACAGGACACAAGCCGGAAAAACTGACGTCAAATTGTTGCATCGAAGGAAACAAACAAGGAAACATATAACCGAACTTAAACAAATATACTTAACAAAAATCTTAGCCTCGCGGTTATGTTTCCATAAAAAAAGGTGTTGTCTGTTATTCGAATTCGTATCCATTTACGCAATCGGTCTACAGACCACTGCAGACAGGCAAACTGCTCCCATTATTTAAAATATGGTCAAGACTGCCATACATGTACGATTAAATAAGGGAAAGAGTCTCGGAGAGTTAAAGAGAGTTTAACTTTCAACGGCCATCACTCAAACAGGGACAAGGAGAGTGGAAGTGAATTCGGAAATTCAGATAGTACGCGAGCAAACTTGAAATTAGACTAGTAGTTTCTATTGGAAAGTGAAGTGCTACGAGTGAAATTTATGTGGAAGACGTTTTTGTCATTCAGGAAGGATTGTAGAGGGATATTCAACACGAGCTAATAGATCATAGAGTATTTTGCCAAGGGCTAATGGGCTTAAAAACTTTTCTGTTCTAAAAAAAGTACTGAGGTCAACACGATAAAAAATGAAAAAACCTTCAATCGGGTATTCACAGCCGTTGACCGCGACCACTTCACGTCACGATTAATTTATGACAACAATATATTTTGTACCATGCTGTTTTCAATTGATGTTCACTGAGACGCTCCTCCGTTAAACTGACCAAACTGCTTGTTAGATGTTTAAATGCTCCTTGAAAATCATTTTACGTTAACTCGCCGTTCGAACGACTTACGTTTTTAATGCCGTTGTGACATTCTCAAAACTCATCCACAGTCACGCTGTTACCCCGCGCTGATTGGATGATGCTAAAGAATGCATCCAGTCAGGGTGAGCAAACAGCGTGACACATCCTTAGCACACGAATTAATTCCCGGCCGCAGATGCTATTTGCTTCTAGTATTTCTCGAAAATTATTTGGCGTTTAGCACTTGGATTTTACATGGATCTTCGATTGAATGCCACGAGAAGAAGCATCAACCTTTCAGTTTATCTGGTGTTCGATAGAATTGGAAGCCGGGCGACTCAAATTTACGGGTGAAAATCTGCTTGGTGCTGGAACGGTCCAAAATGATCTTTCCACCCTTGACTCCTTATAACGTGTAGTAACAGCCAATGCAAAACCCACAAAATCGCTCAAATTCGCCATTTTGAGCCCAAAAGTTTTGTAACGAGTAAACAGTTTAAGTGGAAAGCATAGCAATTTCAAATTCTACGAAAAACGCAACTAGGAGAATATTTTTTCCCTCAACATTTTCAAAGCGGGTGTGCTAAGATTATTCGCACCATTTGTAAGGGGTTTCCAAAGTGTTTCCACGTTTCCAAAAGGGTTTCAAAGCGTTTCAAAGTTCCAGGAATTGATTCAAATATTCTGAGAAACAAATCGGCTTTAATCATGGGAATTTGTACAACCTTCACTTGCTTTCAAACTCTTCGCAAGGGAAAACGTGGCTCTCTACACGAAACAGGATTTTCTCTTTCACCTCAATACCACTGACTTTGATGGTACAAGTTCTTGTGAATCGAAAGAGCCTCGATTTCGAGTACTTGACATACATCCAAAATACATCTCAAACGAGCCTGGCTTCTGGCGCAGGCAATCCAGACTGGTCACGAACGCGACCGAAATTAGTCTGCTGCGAAGCCTGGTGGCTTCGCAGCAATTAGTCTGCGAGCGCAGACTTACTTCTGAACCAAGTGACAGACGAAACTACGGTTGCGCTCGTAGGCTTTCTTAAGATCTAAGTAGATGGAAATTCGATGAGAGTTTTTAGATATTTGATTGACGTGAATTACAACGAATCGCGAAATGAAGAAGGGTAAACCTCTGCCAAATCGGAATGCAGTAGATTGAATCAGAATAAAAGGATGATACACCAGACAGGACGGGACTGGAATTGGATAGGATTGTGCCGAACGAGCTGTAGTAAGACCGGATTGTCCTGAAATTCGGTATTCCGGTCAAAATCAGTGTTATTCCAAGTAGTTCAAATAATTTGTCTCATTCCCGGTCATCCTTGTACCATTCCGGCCTATTTTGGCTCAGTCCACTCCATTCCATTCCATCCCAGTGTTCAGAAACGTTCGTGTGGGCTCCTACGAAAACAAGAAGTTTTAAGTTAATGCTTCAAGTAATTTCTAGAGTAATTATCATCTCCTGTGAACATGGCGAAAGAAGATGTCGCTTACTCGGTTAATTCCATGAACTATTTAGGTGTCCCAAACTCCGCAATTGAACCTACAATTGACATTTTCTTTCCCTTCCCAATCTCTCGATTTTATATTTTAAAGGACTAATTCATATCAATTATAATTATTTAGTGACTTTAAATAAAACATTGACTTAACTTGACTTGACTTGACTTGATGTAGCAGTTTGAATGCAATTGCACTGGACTAGCTGTTTGAAGAAAGTGCTTAAAAAGGATGTTTTTGAGACGTTTAGGGAAAAACCCCGCATTCATCAGTCGCAAATAAAAGCGTTAAACAAGCTAAACCCCTTAGCTTATTGGCGAATAAATACTGCACGAATGTACTGCAAGTTCGCAGCTGGACCTAAGTATATTTAAACCTTGATGAACGCTCTGTCCTTTCGTGACGATGTCAATGAGGGGGTGGGGCTGAGGGCAGTTGACGGTTATATGAAAACGGTCATTAATAAAGAGCATAACTTGGCTCCATTTAAGACAATCATTTAGTTCTTAATTAAGGATATGTGGGACACTCAATGGCTAATATTGGTTTGCTAATTTGGCAGTTGACTTAACAAATAAAGAAGCCTCGACTATGCTCTGTTCTCCACACAGGAAACGCTAGAGCACGAAAGAAGTGAAGGGGAAAACACGAGACTCATTTCTTGAGTGCTCTACCGTTTCCTAAGAGCACAATCAAGGCTTCTTTATTTGTTTTAAGATAAAGAATCCAATACTTTTCCCACGCATTGGGCTGAATTTTCAAATCAACTTTATTTTCCAAGAAGTAAAAGTGGTGTCAGCCGCGCTCTGTTCTCTAATAAAACACGCTAAAAAAAATCACAACTCTTGTTAGAATTGTTCAAATAATTTGATGGGTTAACGAGACGACAGCTCATGGCAATCACAAACTGTACTACAGCCAAGCCTTCAGTTTCGAGTGGCTTTCGAGAGAAGACCGATGCCTTCAAAGTTCGCTTTTTTAATAGTTTAATCAAGATATAAAGGCAAGTAAATGCTCCTAGTCCAGAGGAATCTGGCCGCATTGTGGCTACTGAAAACATTCACTTTTCCAATGGAAATTACGAATGAAGGAGCTCAAAGCTTGCGGATGAAAAAGCGAAATACTGAACAGTATTTGAAAGAAGCTACAGTTATTGTACGCGAGGCGTTGCATCAGACGTTTGAAGCACGTTTGCACTGTGCATATGTAATTGACAGCAAATTAGCATATGTAACCTATAGGACGTGCGTTTGCAATGTACAGTAAATTGGTACATATTTAGTTTGTTACTTAGGACTTTGACAAGCGGAATAAAGTCATCACTTCATCGAGAGCACCACGCTATCAACACTTGCAGCAAGCTTGCCCGAACTAGAGTCGAAGTTAGAAAGATTCGAGTGCTTTCACTGCTGGGATGATTCTAATCAGATTCACAGTCAGTTAAGATTGTTGTTTATTTATTATTTATTATTTTTATCAAATTTAGATCTGAAGATGAAACCCCATCCGATAACTGCTTTGTGACATCCGTTGAAACGGCTGCAGTGCACAAGATTTGTATCATGCACTATACTTAATTTAATTATTTATTAAACTCCTTTCGCCACGTTCTAAAAATTTATGGTTCCTTAAGTGGAAAACGTTTCACTGACCTGTCGATTTTTACCAACAATGCAATTCCTCTTTCAAAGGCTAGCATCCTGTTTATTTAAAAACTTACTGATTCCGCCAGGCACATATGTCCTTAAAGTGTTTTGCAGTTCATTATTGAATTCGGCTTTCGTAGGATACGAGGCCGGAATTCTGCAGATCAAGGAGGGTTTTATTCACTGAGGGATTTTCAATCAAAATATTTCGCCGTTTTTAAAGGAGTTTCGCCACTTCGCAATTTGTTTTTCTGCTTACCAAAAATAACTAAACCGCGTCCCCAGGATTTCTCGGTCAGCAGTTCACTTATTTGCAGCGGGATGCACTCAGTGCTAACGTCATTTTGACGTCATCGGCTCAATAATTAATCTGCAGCTGGCAGCACCTTTGATGTCATTGGTTCAATATGACAAAGTTCTTTTCAAATTTGGTCAACAGCAGCTGGTTATAGAAAATTATGCGAGCTGTTTTAACCAACCAGAATCAACCAATTACATCTCAGTCAGAAGATGTGCGACTATGAACATCTTCTGCACAATATGGTTTGGTTATTTTCATTAGGTCAGCCATATTATAATGACCATTTCGAAAAGTATATCTTTCTCGAATCTTTCGTCAACCTACTTTACCAACATTTGGTTGGTCGCCTTCTTATCTTTGATTGGGCAGTGCAGTAAATTGAAAACACGAAACAAGGAAATATTTATCATTGAATTCCAAAGTCAAAAATATAATTTCTCCAGCTTTTAGTTCATGCCGAAATAGTGCAAGTGCGCCTCAACAGTAAATGAAAGCTTAGTGTAAACTGGTACTGAATACACAGGATGCTTCAGTTTTTCACAGACAGGATGTCTTTATAAGAAAATGAAAGGTCAACGTGTCGAAAGGAAGATGAATGCTATCAAGTTGTCAAGCGGAATTCTTTTTGTTTATCTCCTTGCCGAATTCAGATGTTTACAAACGGGAGAAATTTAGATGTTTTGAAGTCAGATTAACGTAAAAGCAAAATGCAAAGGCAAGTTTCTTTGCATTGCACTCTTTTTTGATAAAAATGTCTCACAAGAATATTGAGGTGAAGCTGTCGAAAGATTAAGTTTAATTTAAGAATACACCCGACACTACAGAGGGGGCTTAGGGGATTGAGGTGATGTGGTTTTCAGTTATTTTTGGTGTGGTTTTACGGAAATATTTATTCTAATCTGCGGTGTCGCGGTTTAATAAGACTAAGCGGTTATCGGTTTTTATTCTGTAGACGACTGATTCACTGAGTCGAGTTTCGACGAAATAGTGAGTGTTCCTGGATCCTGTTCGGGATGTTTGAGCTTGAAAAAAGCATCCTGACGAATTTTCACAAAAAAAAATCGTAGAAACATACTTTGTACAACATTTCAGTGGCTTGCGGTGCCGAAGCTGTAATCGTCGAGTTCTTATTTCCTATGGAATGGAGAACCTGAATTATTGAAGAAAGCATCAAGCAAATTTGAAACTGCAGTTTCGATATTTTCGTAAATTTCGATGTGGTATTGCGGGTTTTTACGTTTTGCTACGTGGTTTTGCGTTTGTAAAATGTAAAATGTAATTTGTTTACCCACGGAGCACCAAGGAGTTCACAAGAACTCGTTCAGAAATGTCCGTGCATTCCAGGGCCGAATTGGAATTTGGAAATGTTGGTTTTTAAGGAGAGGGGAAAACCAGAGTACCCGGAGAAAAACCTTTCGCGTCCCTCGATTCTGTTAACAACTCTTTTTCAAGTGTTGCAGAAAAATGAAATACAGTAAAAAAAACAATATTTTTCAATGAACCATCTTCTGCCGTTGAAAGGTATGGTAAATTCTTTCCTTTTTCTGACATAACTGAGCTAAAAAAATTGAGAAAAAGAACTTTCGAATTCAACGTCTAATTCTGCGAAGCTGTCAAGACGTTTCCGCCATGCTTGAGGCAGTTCTGTATATTTTTCAGACCAGAGGTTATTTTGATGTGTAAGGTTACATATTTTGCACCTTAAAACTTTTACGCCCTTCAACACCCGCTCTATGATCTCGTATTGCACAAATATATAAGGCAATACAGATGATGGCGCATTTGTTGTTTCATCCTTGCATTTGTCGGTAGCTGCGAATGACAAAAAAAGAAATTTATAGTTTTTGACAGATAAACTTAGCTAACTTAAGGCAGATAGTGGAACCAGAGAATTAACTCTGAAGTGTAAATTATAGTGCTACTTAAACCCATGAATAACCCACTGGGCGTTAGCCCTAGTAAAGGGAAACAGGGAACCACACGAGGCAAAGAAAAAATCTTTTGACCTCGGTGGGAATCGAACCCACGACCTCCGGAATAGATCTACCGTTACTCTGCCGACTGAGCTACAAGGTCGCACAGAGAAAGTCGGGAACGATTTGTGCGATCTGTGCGACCTTGTAGCTCAGTCGGCAGAGTAACGGTAGATCTATTCCGGAGGTCGTGGGTTCGATTCCCACCGAGGTCAAAAGATTTTTTCTTTGCCTCGTGTGGTTCCCTGTTTCCCTTTACTAGGGCTAACGCCCAGTGGGTTATTCATGGGTTTAAGTAGCACTATAATTTACACTTCAGAGTTAATTCTCTGGTTCCACTATTTGTGTTCCCAGTGCTACGCGGCACAACATTCATATGTAACTTAAGGCAGAGTTGCACTAATGTACTCTAAGTAGGTAGCTGGACCTCAGTATATTTAAACCTCGGTAGACACTACATATCCTTTCCTTGTGCACAGTTAAAATGTCGTTTCAAACCCGGCTACAACCCTACCGTTTGCTACTTTTACAAACGGTTGGGAGAGTTTTTTGGCTATTTGACAGTTGACGGTTAGCCCCAATGAAACTCTCTTTTATCGTTATCGTTATCTTTTATCGTATCAATGCTATTGTGGCATTCAGGAGTAACGGTTCATTTCTAGGCTTTTCTAGGGCAAAAGGTGAATATATTTTCCTAACGGCTAAAAGATATGAAATCTTAGAAATAATTACCATCATTTTATATGAGGTTAAATATTGACTTTCCAAGTTTGAAAAAGTTAAAAATTCATCCTGATTACTGCACAAAATAATTATAATAATTGTAGACTAATTTAGCTTACAAGCCACAACACAAGACACAAAAAAGTCTTAGAAAAGGATCTTGAGACTTTTACTTTAGTGGTTAAAATTCTCTTACCGTTACTAAATTTATTACGGCTGATGGCTCCAAATTTTCATCTTTTACGCCCGGGGGGTTTACTTTTTAACCCATTTATCGGCCACAATGGTTAAACTTTCTGAGACCGTCAGAAAAGAACGGTTTGCAATTGATCTTTGGACTTTGTCCTAGCCAAGCGGAAAACCACAAGGCTGACTGCCTCATATTTCTCTTGATAACACCTAACACTTAAAATATGTCATTGACATAATTGAAAGATATCTTTTAATAGCAATAGACGAAAACAACGCGGAAAGCTTCAGAGCAACAAAGAAAAGTGAAGTTCTTTTTCTAACAGTTTTCCTTGGGGCACTGTTGTGGAGTCCAGGTAAGAAAAAAAGATAGCGAGTATACAAGATTGATTTGACTGTACAATGTTTTCTATCAAACATTTAAAAAGACGGAACACTACCTGGCTAGTGTTGGTATCCCGAGATTTTATCCTGTGCATGAGGGGTTCGTGTTTCCTTACGTTTCCGAACGTTAAACTCACGTGGGATGACTCTAATCAGAATCATGACTTAGTTAAGATTCTTTCCTTTATCAAATTTATTGTTTGAGATTTACCGTGACCTTTTACAAATCCGTTCTCTTGATGAGTTTCTCGCTGTTGTTAAGATGAACTAACACCCTGCGCAAATTGTTATGTTAATTCATTTCATATTGAGAACGCCGTCGTTAAAAGTTAAAAGTAATTATTTATGAAAACATAACCGCAAATTGTCAACAAAACTGTCATGGCGCTCAGTGTTTCCAGTCCTTTAGGTTTCCATCTGTTGCACAATCATACACGGTTCGCACTCGCCCTTTTACAAGGTGCATAGGACAATGCAAGCTTCAGTTGCGTGTTTCGCCCAAGTAACACTGAATACAATTGCTCTTGACCTGGGCGCAGATCTACAAGTATTCCACGTCATTGATAAACTGAAATTGACTCATAACTGATGTCTTTATACGCGATTTAGCAGTTTTCAAGGTCTGGAACAAGCTGGTTATTCCGTTATTGTACATTAAATGACACAATTTTTATAACCGAAAGTAAAGTAAGTAAAATAATGTTTGCCTCCGCCCTTGATTATTCTAGATCTAATGATGAAGCCTCATCTGATAACTGTCACGTGTCATCCTTACAAAAGGCTGCATACATACAGTACCGTGACGAGATTTGTTGCAAGCACTATACTTAATATTATTATTTCTTCATCTTTTTCACCACGATATTAAAATTTTGATTACTTAACTAGAAAACGTTTCAACGGAGCTGTCGATTTTTACCAACCAGTTCCTCTTTCATAGGCTAACATCCTGTTTATTTAAAGCGCCACAAAGCTTACTGTTTCCGCCAGGCACATATCCCCTTAAAAATATAACTAATTACTGATCTCAGACAGAAGATAAGCGACTGTGAACAACCTCTGAGCAATACGTACATTTTAATTGTTTTCATCAGGTCAGCCATGGTATAATGACCATTTAGGAAAGTCAATCTTTCGTCAACCTTCTGTACCAACATTTGGGCGTTCGGCATCTTGAAAAGTGCAGTTGTAACTACGTACAAGGAAATATTATCCGTTGAATTCCAAATTCAACAATGTAATTTCACCAGCGTTTAATAGGAATTTAGAAGTGTTGGTTTTTTGTGGAGGGAGGAAAACCGGAGAACTCGGAGAAAAACCCTCAGAGCAAGGACGAGAACGATCAACAAACTCAACCCACATATTACGCCGGGTCCGGGAATCGAAGCCGGGTCACATTGGTGGTAGACTGCGAGCAGTCTTTATATAATTAACTCTCTGAATCTTAATCGTCACTCGTCGTCTTGTATCACAACGATTTTCAATGTAGATAAAGCAAATATGGTCTAGCTTTGGATAACCTTTCGTGTTTTTTCCTTTCCTAATTTGCATAATCCGTAATCGGCTCGTGGGCATAATAATGCCCTGGCATTAAGCTGCATTTAGCCAATCAGAGCGCGCGTTATATCGACTACAAACATTAGCCATATAATAATTTAGCATACAAGCCACAATGCAAGACACATCGGGTTTTTTCGTTTAATATCACCGAGCTTTTTTCATTTTTTCGCGCGCTGTTTTTCATCCATGCTGTGCCCTAACTAACTGACCGCCTGGAAGAGGCTAGAAGACACAAAAACGTCTTGGAATGAGATCTTGAGACTTTCACATTAGTGACCAAAGTATTTATACCGTTGCAATGTTTTACGGCTGACGAACAGTTCGGTCTTTGGTCTTTGGAATTTGCCCAAGCCAAGAGGAAAACGGACGTGGGATGATTCTAATCAGACTCATAAGTTAGTTAAGATTGTTTTTTTAATCAAATTTATTGGTTAAGACGGAATAACGCCTGCGCAAATTGTTATGTTAATTCACTTTATATTCAGAACGTCGTCGTTAAAAGTTAAACTTATTATTGACGAAAGCACAACCGCAAATTTTCAATAAAAACTACTATGGCGCTCAAAGTTTGTAGTCCTTTATAGTAAGGTTTCTATCTGTTGTACAATCATACACGTTCGCACTTGTAGACAGTTTTATTAACACAGTTCACCCTTTTACAAGGCGGGGAAGTCAGTCGCGTGTTTTGCCCAAGTAACACTGACTGCAATTGCTCTTGACCTGGGTGCAGATCTACAAGTATTTTACGTCACTGATAAACTAAAATTCATTCATAACTGCAGTTTTTAAACGCGATTTAGCAGTTTTCAAGGTCTGGAGCAGACTAGTTATGCCGTTAATTATTGCACATTAAATGACACAATTTTTATAACCGATAATAAAGTATGGTTGCTTTCTTATTTACTTCTCGCTTGTCTTCTTCCTTATCAGCTGGTAACGTTTGCCTCCGCCCTTGATTAATTAGATCTGATGATGAAACTGCATTCTGACATCCCTTCAAACGGCTGCATTGCACAAGATTAGTAACAAGCACTGTACTTAACGTCATTATTTATTTGTTTATCTATTTTCACCACGTTCTAAAAATTTTGCTTACTTAACTAAGGTACCGCGGGATATGTCACGCAATACGACTGAACGACTGAGAAGACGTTACAATATGGTTTGATTATTTTCATCAGGTCAGCCATATTTGATTATTTTCATCAGGTCAGCCATATTGATTAGGCAGTGTAAATGTGATTTCTCCAGCGTTTAGTTAAAGCCCAGCCTCTGGTTAAAGCCGAAATAGCGCAAGTGCGCCTCAACAGTAAATGTACTTTAAGTTTAGTGTAAACTGGCTGATACACAGGATGCTTCAGTTTTTCATAGACAGGATGTCTTAAGACAATTTTTTCTGGCTTAATAGAATGAAAGGTCAACGTGTCGAAAGGAAGACGAGGGATATCAAGTTGACAAGAAGAATTCGTTTTCGTTTTCTCCTTGCCGAATTCAGATGTTTACGTACGCGAGAACGGTTTAGATGTTTAGTAGACAGATTTAATTAAAAAAGAAATGTGAAGGTGAGTTTCTTTGCACTACACATTTTTTTGATTAAAACTTTCATGAGAATATTGCTCAAGGTGAAACTGTCGAAAGTTTAAGTCATTTACATTAAGAATATTCTGAACACTGCAGAGGGGGGCTAAGGGGTTTGAGGTGATGTGGTTTTGCGTTATTTTTGGCAAGGTGTGGTTTAGCGGAAATGTTTACTCTAATCTCAAAAAGCCTAAGCGGTTTTCAGTCGAGTTTCGACCAAAAAATGGATCTTCCGGGATCCTGTTCGGAATGTTTGAGGTTCAAAAAAGCATATGTTCACAAATTTTCACAAAAAACACAATCGTGGAAAATATGCTTTGTACAACATTTAAGTTGCTTCCAGTGTCGAAGTAGACTGCGAGCTGTCTCTCTTTTCCTCGAAAATGCGTAGGGAAGAACGCAAAACAAGTTAGCGTGCCAACGTGACGTAAGGGTGACGTGGGAGCGGCAATGCCGCGAGCCGTTAGTGGCGTGGGCTACTAGCGGCTCGCGGCATCGCCGCTCCCACGTCACGCTTACACTCACGCTCGTACGCTTACTTGTTTTGCCTTCTTCCCCACGGATTTTCGAGGAAAAGAGACACTCCTCGCAGTCTAGTGTCGAAGATAACGAGAAAAAGAACTTTCCAATTCAACGCCTAATTATGCGAAGCTGTCAAGACGTGTCAGCCATGCTTGAGCCAGTGCTGTATTTTTTCAGACCAGCGGCTATGTCGATGTTGAAGGTTACATATTTTGCACCCAAAAACTTTTTCGCCCTGCAACACCCGCTCTATAACAAATGCAGAGGGTAGGATCTTGTACTTGCACAAGTATATAAAGCAATACAGATAATGGCCTTCAAAAGTTTTAGTTCAGCAGCATCTTCAGCGTGTGCAGACAATAGTTTCCTTTCCTGAAAAGACAATGTTATCGTGGCATTCAGGAGTAACGGTTCATATTTAGGCTTTTCTAGGGAAAAAGGTGAATATATTTTCCCAACGGCTAAAAGAAATCTTAGAAATAATTACCATCATTTAATTTTATATGAAGTTAAAAGTTTAAAAAAGTTAAAAAGTCATTCTGATTACTGTACAACATAATCATAAGAATTGCAAACTAATTTAGTTTACAAGCCACAACACAAGACACAAAAAAGTCTTCGAATAGGATCTTGAGACTTTTACTTTAATGGTCAAAATTTTCTTACCGTTACGGAATGTTTTACGGCTGACAGTTACAATTTTTCGTTTTTTACGCCCGAGGGGCTTAAGTTTTGGCCCATTTTTCTGTCACAACCGTTAACCTTATTGAGACAGTCAGTAAAGTACAGCAGTTTTTTCTTTGGACTTTGTCCAAGCCAAGCGGAAATCCGCCAGGCTGACTGCCTCATGCTTCTCTTGGCAACACCTAACATTTATATGTAAAATATGTCATTGACATAATTGAATGATATCATTTCACAGCAACAGACAAAATCAACGCGGAAAGCTTCAGAGCAAAGAAGAAAAGTGAAGTTCTTCTTCTAACAGTTTTCCTTGCAGTGCTGTTGTGGAGTCCAGGTAAGAAATAAGATAGGGAGTAACTGAATAACATTGATTTCACTGTACAATGTTTTCTATCAAACATTTAAAAAGATCGAACACTACCTGGCTAGTGCAGATATCATGAGATTTGATCCCGTGAGAGGTTCGTGTTTTCCGACCGCTAAACTCACGTGGGAGGACTGTAATCAGAATCATAAAGAAGTTAAGATTCTTTCTTTTATCAAATTTATTGGTTGAAATTTACAGTAACTTTTTACAAACCCGTTCTTTTGATGAGTTTCTCACTGTTCTAAAGATGAGATAACGCCTTGCGCAAATTGTTATGTTAATTCATTTTATATTCAGAACACCGTCGTTGAAAGATAAACGTAATTATTTTTGAAAACACAAACATAAATTGTCAGCAAAACTTTTATGCCGCTCAGTGTTTCTGGTCCTTTAGGTTTCCATCTGTTGTACAATCATACACGGTTCGCACTCGCAGTTTTATTAACACACTTCGCCCTTTTGCAAGGCGGGACAATGCCAGCATCAGTCGTGTGTTTCGCCCGAGTATAACACTGAATACAATTAGCCTTGACCTGGGCGCAGGTCTACAAGTATTCCACGTCATTGATAAACTGAAACTCGTTCATAACTGAAGTCTTAAAACGCAATTTAGCAGTTTTCGAGGTCTGGAGCAAGCTGGTTATTCCGTTATTGTACATTAAATGACACAACTTATATAACCGAAAATAAAGTATTAACTTCTCGCCCGTCTACCTCCCAGCTGATAACGTTCACCTCCGCCCTTAATTATTCTAGATCTAATAATGAAACCCCATCTGATAACTGTGACGTGACATCCTTTCAAGGGGT
Organism: Platygyra sinensis; assembly: GCA_019787425.1. Classification (NCBI taxonomy): domain Eukaryota; kingdom Metazoa; phylum Cnidaria; class Anthozoa; order Scleractinia; family Merulinidae; genus Platygyra; species Platygyra sinensis. Next base: position 80,078 of record JAHPZR010018233.1, on the reverse strand, counting down.
CTTCCAAACCGCCGCATGCAAGCAGTACACGAGATTTGTAGCAAGCACTATACTAATATTATTATATCTATATCTCTTTTCACCATGATCTTAAAATTTTGATTACTTAACTCGAAAACGTTTCAACGGAGCTGTCGATTTTTATCAACCAATTCCTCCTTCACAGGCTAGCATCCTGTTTATTCAAAGCGCCACAAAGCTTACTGTTTCCACCTGGCACATATCCTTTTAAAAATATAACTAATTATATCTCAGTCAGAACATAAGCGACTGTGAACAGCCTCTGAGCAATACGTACATTTTTATTGTTTTCATCGGGTCAGCCATATTGACCATTTAGGAAAGTTTATCTTTCGTCAACCTTCTGTGCAGACATTTAGACGGGAAGTGTAATTGTAACTACGTAATATTTTCCATTGAATTCCATAGTCAGCAATTTAATTTCTCCAGCGTTTATAGTTAAAGCCGAAATAGTGCAAGTGCACCTCAATAGTAAATGTAGATTCAGTGTATACCGACAAATACACATGTCAGGACTCAGGACGCTTCATCACACGCAGGATGTCTTAAAGAAAATGAAAGGTCAACGGGTCAAAAGGAAGATGATTGCTATCAAGTTGTTAAGCGGAATTCCGTTTTGCAGAGTTCAAATGTGTACGTACTCGAGAAGTTTAGATTTTGGAGTTAGCAGGGTTTGAGATGATGTGGTTTTGCGTTATGTTTGGAGTGGTTTTACGGAAATGTTTATTCTAAGACTAGAGCGGTTTTCAGTTTTTATTCTGTAGACGAATGATTCAGTCTAATTTAGACCAAAAAATGGCCTATGGGTGTTCCGCGGTCGTGCTCGGAATGTTTGAGCTTAAAAACGAATCTTGAAAAACCTGAATTTCTGGGGAAGGCATCAAGCAAATCTAAACTACAGTTCCGGTATTTTCGTCAATTTCGATGTGGTATTGCTGGTTTTTACTTTTTCCTACGCCATTCTGCGATATAGACCTCCTTTACGCCTCGCACGATCAGTTCAGGGTTAACAACATCAATTTTTTCGCGTGGAGGGTAAATAAAATACGCCGGGTAAAACAACATAATGTATTTAAATGAATCTTCTTTTATCGTTGAAAAGTATTGTAAATTCTTTTGTAAATTCTAATATAGCTAACAAGACGATAAAAAGAACTTTCGAATTCAACGTTTAGCTATCTCTGCAAAGCTGTCAAGGCGTTTCCGCCATGCTTGAGGGAGGGAGTATTGCATTTTTCCAGACTAGCGGTTATGTCGATGTTAAAGATTACATATTTTGTACCTTGAAAAATTTTACGCCCTTCAACACTCGCTTTGTAACCAATACAGAGGGTAGGATCGTGTACTACACAAGTATATGGAGCAATTCAGACAATGGCGCTGTGGTCGTTTCAACCTTGCATTTGTCGGTAGCTGCGAATGACAAAAAAGAATTTCAGTTGTTGACATATAAACTTAACTAATTTAAGCCAGAGTAGGCGAATACTGCATGAATGTACTGTAAATACGCAGCTGTACCTCAGTATGTTTAAATCTCGGTGAACATTCTCTCCTTTCCCTGCACACAGTTGTAGTGCCGTTTCCAAAAACCCTACAACCCTACGGCTTGAGGTGCCGCTTCAATAACCTTAAAACTTTTAGCTAGTTCGACGGTATTTTGAGCAAGTGCAGACATTAGTCTCTTTCCTGACAAGGAAAGTTTGGTCTTTGGACTTTGTCCAAGGTTAGCGGGAAACCACCCAGCTAACCTTCTCATATTTGTCTCGCAATCTTTAACTCTTAAAAAATGTCGGCAACATCGATGAAAGATATTATTTCATACTGATAGTCGATATCAACGCGGAAAGCTTCAGATCAACGAAGAAACGTCTTTTTTTTTTTTTTTAAAACAGCTTTATTGGGTACTACACATAACTAAATAACAAGAAAAAAAAAGGCAAGACCCAAAAGGGGTAGGTGCAACGGGACGAAGTCCCATGCGAGGCACCGCTCCTGAATTAACATCATGAACAACCAACCATAAGAAGAAAGAGAATAAATTAAGAATGGCATGGACATGATAGGACTAGCCCAAATGAAACTCTCTTTTATCGTGCAAAGTTGAGGTATTGCTTCAACACCCTTCAAAAGTTTTAGTTTAACAGCATCTTCAGCGTGCGCGGACAATAGTCTCCTTTCCTGAAAATGGCGTGTCAATGTTATTGTGGCATTCAGGAGTAACGGTTCATTTTTAGGCTTTTCTAGGGCGAAAGGTGAATATATTTTCCTAACGGCTAAAAGAAATCTTAGGAATAATTACCATCATTTTATATGAGGTTAAATATTGACTTTCCAAGTTTGAAAAAGTTAAAAATTCATCCTGATTACTGCACAAAATAATTATAATAATTGTAGACTTAGCTTACAAGCCACAACACAAGACACAAAAAAGTCTTAGAAAAGGATCTTGAGACTTTTACTTTAGTGGTTAAAATTCTCTTACCATTACTAAATTTATTACGGCTGATGGCTCCAAATTTTCATCTTTTACGCCCGGGGGGTTTACTTTTTAACCCATTTATCGGCCACAATGGTTAAACTTTCTGAGACCGTCAGAAAAGAACGGTTTGCAATTGATCTTTGGACTTTGTCCTAGCCAAGCGGAAAACCACAAGACTGACTGCCTCATATTTCTCTTGGTAACACCTAACACTTAAAATATGTCATTGACATAATTGAAAGATATCCTTTAATAGCAATAGACGAAAGCAACGCGGAAAGCTTCAGAGCAACGAAGAAAAGTGAAGTTCTTTTTCTAACAGTTTTCCTTGAGGCACTGTTGTGGAGCCCAGGTAAGAAAAAAGATAGCGAGTATTAACAAGATTGATTTGACTGTACAACGTTTTCTATCAAACATTTAAAAATACCGAACACTACCTGGCTAGTGTAGATATCACGAGATTTTATCCTGTGCATGAGAGGTTCGTGTTTCCTTACGTTTCCGAGCGTTAAACTCACGCGGGATGACTCTAATCAGAATCATAACTTTGTTAAGATTCTTTCTTTTATCAAATTTATTGGTTGAGATTTACCGTGACCTTTTACAAATCCGTTCTTTTGATGAGTTTCTCGCTGTTCTTAACATGAAATAAGACCCAGCGCAAATTGTTATGTTAATTCATTTTATATTGAGAACGCCGTCGTTAAAAGTTAAAAGTAGTTATTTATGAAAACATAACCGCAAATTGTCAACAAAACTGTCATGGCGCTCAGTGTTTCCAGTCCTTTAGGTTTCCATCTGTTGCACAATCATACACGGTTCGCCCTCGCCCTTTTACAAGGTGCATGGGACAATGCAAGCTTCAGTTGTGTGTTTCGCCCAAGTAACACTGAATACAATTGCCCTTGACCTGGGCGCAGATGTACAAGAATTCCACGTCATTGATAAACTGAAACTGACTCATAACTGATTTCTTTATACGCGATTTAGCAGTTTTCAAGATCTGGAACAAGCTGGTTATTCCGTAATTGTACATTAAATGACACAATTTTTATAACCGAAAGTAAAGTAAGTAAAATAACGTTTGCTTCCGCCCTTGATTATTCTAGATCTAATGATGAAGCCTCATCTGATAACTGTTGCGTGTCATCCTTTCAAAAAGCTGCATACATAACAGTACACGAGATTTGTTGCAAGCACTATACTTAATATTATTATTTCTTCATCTTTTTCACCACGATATTAAAATTTTGATTACTTAACTGGAAAACGTTTCAACGGAGCTGTCGATTTTTACCAACCAGTTCTTCTTTCATAGGCTAACATCCTGTTTATTTAAAGCGCCACAAAGCTTACTGTTTCCGCCAGGCACATATCCCCTTAAAAATATAACTAATTACTGCTCTCAGACAGAAGATAAGCGACTGTGAACGACCTCTGAGCAATACGTACATTTTAATTATTTTCATCAGGTCAGCCATATTATAATGACCATTTAGGAAAGTCAATCTTTCGTCAACCTTCTGTACCAACATTTGGGCGTTCGGCATCTTGGAAAGTGCAGTTGTAACTACGTACAAGGAAATATTATCCGTTGAATTCCAAATTCAACAATGTAATTTCACTAGCGTTTAATAGGAATTTAGAAGTGTTGGTTTTTTGTGGAGGGAGGAAAACCGAAGAACCCGGAGAAAAACCCTCAGAGCAAGGACGAGAACGATCAACAAACTCAACCCACATATTACGCCGGGTCCGGGAATCGAAGCCGGGTCACATTGGTGGTAGACTGCGAGCAGTCTTTATATAATTAACTCTCTGAATCTTGATCGTCACTCGTCGTCTTGTATCACAACGATTTTCAATGTAGATAAAGCAAATATGGTCTAGCTTTGGATAACCTTTCGTGTTTTTTCCTTTCCTAATTTGCATAATCCGTAATCGGCTCGTGGGCATAATAATGCCCTGGCATTAAGCTGCATTTAGCCAATCAGAGCGCGCGTTATATCGACTACAAACATTAGCCATATAATAATTTAGCATACAAGCCACAATGCAAGACACATCGGGTTTTTTCGTTTAATATCACCGAGCTTTTTTCATTTTTTCGCGCGCTGTTTTTCATCCATGCTGTGCCCTAACTAACTGACCGCCTGGAAGAGGCTAGAAGACACAAAAACGTCTTGGAATGAGATCTTGAGACTTTCACATTAGTGACCAAAGTATTTATACCGTTGCAATGTTTTATGGCTGACGAACAGTTTGGTCTTTGGTCTTTGGAATTTGCCCAAGCCAAGCGGAAAACGGACGTGGAATGATTCTAATCAGACTCATAAGTTAGTTAAGATTGTTTTTTTAATCAAATGTATTGGTTAAGACGGAATAACGCCTGCGTAAATTGTTATGTTAATTCACTTTATATTCAGAACATCGTCGTTACAAATTAAACTTATAATTTATGAAAGCATAACCGCAAATTTTCAATAAAAACTACTATGGCGCTCAAAGTTTGTAGTCCTTTATAGTAAGGTTTCTATCTGTTGTACAATCATACACGTTCGCACTTGTAGACAGTTTTATTAACACAGTTCACCCTTTTACAAGGCGGGGAAGTCAGTCGCGTGTTTTGCCCAAGTAACTGACTGCAATTGTTCTTGACCTGGGTGCAGATCTTCAAGTATTTTACGTCAAAAAATTCATTCATAACTGCAGTTTTTAAACGCGATTTAGCAGTTTTCAAGGTCTGGAGCAGGCTAGTTATGCCGTTAATTATTGCACATTAAATGTCACAATTTTTATAACCAATAATAAAGTATGGTTGCTTTCTTATTTACTTCTCGCCTGTCTTCTTCCTTATCAGCTGGTAACGTTTCCCTCCGCCCTTGATTAACTACTGAGATCTGATGATGAAACCCCATCCGACAACTGCATTGTGACATCCCTTCAAACGGCTGCATTGCGCAAGATTAGTAACAAGCACTGTACTTAACGTCATTATTTATTTGTTTATCTCTTTTCACCAGGTTCTAAAAATGTTGCTTACTTAAGGCGGGGGTGCACCCGAAAGCCGTATTTTGGCTGGGTTTTATGTTTTTAATGCAAATATCTCGTTTACGTTTCAAGCAATCAAGAATCTCTATGCTCATTTCACATATCTATGTTTTGGGTCTTTTTGTAAATTTTTTGGTGATTTTTAGGTATATTTGGAGATAAATAGTTTTTCTCAAAGGATTAGTAAAATTTATGGAAATAGGAAATTTGGAAGATTTGGTGTTGTTTTAAAATTAGAGCTTGAAGTTAAAAATAGGTAGATACACTCCAAACAGTTGCCCAACAACCTGGGGTGTCATTGTGCGGTCGGGCAACTGTTTGGTGGTGTTCCAAAACCCTTTTTTCCCTTTCAACCTCTCTTTAAACTTACCAAAATTTCACTTAAATTCGGGTTTACCCCCGCCTTAACTAAGGTACGACGGGATATATCACGCAATACGACTGAACGATTGAGAAGACGTTACAATATGGTTTGATTATTTTCATCAGGTCAGCCATATTATAATGACTACTTCTTATCTTTGATTGGGCAGTGTAAATGTGATTTCTCCAGCGTTTAGTTAAAGCCGAAATAGCGCAAGTGCGCCTCAACAGTAAATGTACTTTAAGTTTAGTGTAAACTGGCTGATACACAGGATGCTCCAGTTTTTCATAGACAGGATGTCTTAAGACAATTTTTTCTGGCTTAATAGAATGAAAGGTCAACGTGTCGAAAGGAAGACGAGGGATATCAAGTTGACAAGAAGAATTCGTTTTCGTTTTCTCCTTGTCGAATTCAGATGTTTACTTACGCGAGAACTGTTTAGATGTTTAGTAGACAGATTTAATTAAAAAAGAAATGTGAAGGCGAGTTTCTTTGCATTGCACATTTTTTTTGATAAAAACTTTCATAAGAATATTGCTCAAGGTGAAACTGTCGAATATTTAAGTCATTTACAGTAAGAATATTCAACACTGCAGAGGGGGGCTAAGGGGTTTGAGGTGATGTGGTTTTGCGTTATTTTTGGCATGGTGTGGTTTAGCGGAAATGTTTACTCTAATCTGCGGTATCGCGGTTTAAAGAGCCTAAGCGGTTTTCAGTCGAGTTTCGACCAAAAAATGGATCTTCCGGGATCCTGTTCGGAATGTTTGAGGTTCAAAAAAGCATATGTTCACAAATTTTCACAAAAAACACAATCGTGGAAAATATGCTTTGTACAACATTTAAGTTGCTTCCAGTGTCGAAGTAGACTGCGAGCTGTCTCTCTTTTCCTCGAAAATGCGTAGGGAAGAACGCAAAACAAGTTAGCGTGCGAACGTGACGTAAGGGTGACGTGGGAGCGGCAATGCCGCGAGCCGCTAGTGGCGTGGGCTACTAGCGGCTCGCGGCATCGCCGCTCCCACGTCACGCTTACACTCACGCTCGTACGCTTACTTGTTTTGCCTTCTTCCCCACGGATTTTCGAGGAAAAGAGACACTCCTCGCAGTCTAGTGTCGAAGATAACGAGAAAAAGAACTTTCCAATTCAACGCCTAATTATGCGAAGCTGTCAAGACGTGTCAGCCATGCTTGAGCCAGTGCTGTATTTTTTCAGACCAGCGGCTATGTCGATGTTGAAGGTTACATATTTTGCACCCAAAAACTTTTTCGCCTTGCAACACCCGCTCTATAACAAATGCAGAGGGTAGGATCTTGTACTTGCACAAGTATATAAAGCAATACAGATAATGGCCTTCAAAAGTTTTAGTTCAGCAGCATCTTCAGCGTGTGCAGACAATAGTTTCCTTTCCTGAAAAGACAATGTTATCGTGGCATTCAGGAGTAACGGTTCATATTTAGGCTTTTCTAGGGAAAAAGGTGAATATATTTTCCCAACGGCTAAAAGAAATCTTAGAAATAATTACCATCATTTAATTTTATATGAAGTTAAAAGTTTAAAAAAGTTAAAAAGTCATTCTGATTACTGTACAACATAATCATAAGAATTGCAAACTAATTTAGTTTACAAGCCACAACACAAGACACAAAAAAGTCTTCGAATAGGATCTTGAGACTTTTACTTTAATGGTCAAAATTTTCTTACCGTTACTGAATGTTTTACGGCTGACAGTTACAATCTTTCGTTTTTTACGCTCGAGGGGCTTAAGTTTTGGCCTATTTTTCTGTCACAACCGTTAACCTTATTGAGACAGTCAGTAAAGTACAGCAGTTTGTTCTTTGGACTTTGTCCAAGCCAAGCGGAAATCCGCCAGGCTGACTGCCTCATGCTTCTCTTGGCAACACCTAACATTTAAAATATGTCATTGACATAACTGAATGATATCATTTCACAGCAACAGACAAAATCAACGCGGAAAGCTTCAGAGCAAGGAAGAAAAGTGAAGTTCTTCTTCTAACAGTTTTCGTTGCGGCGCTTTTGTGGAGTCCAGGTAAGAAATAAGATAGGGAGTAACTGAATAACATTGATTTGACTGTACAATGTTTTCTATCAAACATTTAAAAAGATCGAACACTACCTGGCTAGTGCAGATATCATGAGATTTGATCCCCTGAGAGGTTCGTGTTTTCTTGTGTTTTCCGAACGCTACACTCACGTGGGAGGACTGTAATCAGAATCATAGAGAAGTTAAGATTCTTTCTTTTATCAAATTTATTGGTTGAAATTTACAGTAACCTTTTACAAACCCGTTCTTTTGATGAGTTTCTCACTGTTCTAAAGATGAGATAACGCCTTGCCCAAATTGTTATGTTAATTCATTTTATATTCAGAACACCGTCGTTGAAAGATAAACGTAAATATTTTTGAAAACACAAACACAAATTGTCAGCAAAACTTTTATGCCGCTCAGTGTTTCTGGTCCTTTAGGTTTCCATCTGTTGTACTATCATACACAGTTCGCACTCGCAGTTTTATTAACACACTTCGCCCTTTTGCAAGGTGGGACAATGCCTGCATCAGTCGTGTGTTTCGCCCAAGTATAACACTGAATACAATTAGCCTTGACCTGGGCGCAGATCTACAAGTATTCCACGTCATTGATAAACTGAAACTCGTTCATAACTGAAGTCTTAAAACGTAATTTAGCAGTTTTCGAGGTCTGGAGCAAGCTGGTTATTCCGTTATTGTACATTAAATTACACAACTTATATAACCGAAAATAAAGTATTAACTTCTCGCCCGTCTACCTCCCAGCTGATAACGTTCACCTCCGCCCTTAATTATTCTAGATCTAATAATGAAACCCCATCTGATAACTGTGACGTGACATCCTTTCAAGGGGTCTTTCAAACGGCTGCATGCATGCAGTACACGAGATTTGTAGCAAGCACTATACTAATATTATTATATCTATATCTCTTTTCACCAAGATCTTAAAATTTTGATTACTTAACTCGAAAACGTTTCAACGGAGCTGTCGATTTTTATCAACCAATTCCTCCTTCACAGGCTAGCATCCTGTTTATTCAAAGCGCCACAAAGCTTACTGTTTCCGCCTGGCACATATCCTTTCAAAAATATAACTAATTATATCTCAGTCAGAACATAAGCGACTGTGAACAATCAACCCCTGAGCAATACGTACATTTTTATTATTTTCATCAGGTCAGCCATATTATTAATGACCAGTAATATTTAGGAAAGTTTATCTTTCGTCAAACATTTAGACGGGAAGTGTAATTGTAACTATATAATATTTTCCATTGAATTCCATAGTCAGCAATTCAATTGTTGACTATGGAATTCAATGGAAAATATTATGTAGTTACAATGATGAAGCGTCCTGAGACCTGACATATGTATTTGTCGGTATACACAGAATCTACATTTACTATTGAGGTGCACTTGCACTATTTCGGCTTTAACTGTAAAAGTTAATTTCCTCAGCGTTTATAGTTAAAGCCGAAATAGTGCAAGTGCACCTCAATAGTAAATGTAGATTCAGTGTATACCGACAAAAACATATGTCAGGTCTCAGGACGCTTCATCACACGCAGGATGTCTTAAGAAAATGAAATGTCAACGGGTCAAAAGGAAGATGATTGCTATCAAGTTGTTGAGCGGAATTCCGTTTTGCAGCCGAGTTCAAATGTTTAAGTACGCGAGAAGTTTAGATTTTGGGGTTAGGGCTTTGAGATGATGTGGTTTTGCGTTATGTTTGGTGTGGTTTTGCGGAAATGTTTATTCTAATCTAAGACTAGAGCGGTTTTCAGTTTTTATTCTGTAGACGGCTGATTTAGTCTTATTTCGACCAAAAAATGGCCTATGGGTGTTCCGGGGTCGTGCTCGGAATGTTTGAGCTTAAAAAAAGAATCTTGACAAACCTGAATTTCTGAGGAAGGCAAAATCTAAACTACAGTTTCGGTATTTTCGTCAATTTCAATGTATTACTATTGCTGGTTTTTACTTTTTCCTACGCGATTCTGCGGTATAGACCTCCCTTACGCCTAGCACGATTTCAGGGTTAACAACATCAATTTTTCCGCGTTGAGGGCAAATAAAATACCCCGGGTAAAATAACATAATGTATTTAAATGAATCTTCTTTTATCGTTGAAAGGTATTGTAAATTCTTTTTTTAAATTCCAACATACCTAACAAGACGATAAAAAGAACTTTCGGATTCAACGTCTAGCTATCTCTGCAAAGCTATCAAGGCGTTTCCGCCATGCTTGAGGGAGTGTTTCATTTTTCCAGACTAGCGGCTATGTCGATGTTAAAGATTACATATTTTGTACCTTGAAAATTTTACGTCCTTCAACACTCGCTTTGTAACCACCACAGAGAGTAGGATCCTGTACTACACAAGTATATGGAGCAATTCAGATAATGGCGCTGTGGTCGTTTCAACCTTGCATTTGTCGGTAGCTGCAAATGACAAAAAAGAATTTCAGTTGTTGACATATAAACTTAACTAATTTAAGCGAGAGTTGGCGAATACTGCATGAATGTACTGTAAATACGCAGCTGTACCTCAGTATGTTTAAATCTCGGTGAACATTCTCTCCTTTCCTTGCGCACAGTTGTAGTGCCGTTTCAAAACCCTACAACCCTACGGCTTGAGGTGCCGTTTCAATAACCTTAAAAATTGTATCTAGTTCGGCGGTATTTCGACCAAGTGCAGACATTAGTTTCTTTCCTGAAAAGGAACGTTTGGTCTTTGGACTTTGTCCAAGGCTAGCGGGAAACCACCCAGCTGACCTCCTCACATTTGTCTCGCAATCTTTAACTCTTAAAAATGTCGGTAACATAAATGAAAGATATAATTTTATACTGATAGTCGTTATCAACGCGGAAAGCTTTAGAGCAACGAAGAAACGTCTAGGAAAAACATAACGTCCAACTCTCTACTGGTTTTCCTTGTGCCGCTGCTGTGGAGTCCTGGTAAGTAACGAGATAAGAAGTATACGATTGATTTGACTGGACAATATTTTATATCAAAATTAACATAAGATAACATTGAAGGCCCTGTGATTCCCGGCCGTTGACGACAAATTGTTCACAAAACTGTTATGGCGCTCATTGCATGCTTCTTGTCCTTTAGTTTTCTATCTGCTGTACAATCATACACGGTTCACGCTCTCAGTTCTGATAAAACCCTTCGTCCTTTTACATGGCGTTCAATACGAATATCAGTCGCGTGCTTCGCCGAACTAACACTAACTCAAATGCTTTTGGCCTGGCCGAAACTCTACAATCCTCCCACGTCATTGATCAAAATCTACTTCCTTTACTGAAGTCTTTAAACGCGATTTAGTAGCTTCTGAAGTGTGGAGCTAGCTGGTTAATCCGTTATTACACAGAAAATGGCAGAAATTTTATAGCCGAGAATAAATTAAGGTTGTTTGGCTGTTAACTTCTAGCTTCATTATTAGCGTCAGCTGATAACACTTGCCTCGCCCTTGATTATTCTAGATATAACGATCGATGAAGCCCCATCCGAAAAATGAGCATTATGGCATTCGTCCAGAAGGCTGCCGTTGAAAAGATTTGCAAGAAGCACTATATTTTTTTGTGTTAATCTCTTCATTTAGTTTCTCCACGTCATAGTAATGATGATTACCTAAACGGAAGGCGTTTTCACTTTTGAATTTTTGCAACCACTTTTTTTTGGTTCACAGACTAGCTCGTCCCTTTTAGAACCCCGCCTTGATAATTAATACGAAACTTGAGCATTTGTTAATCGCTTCCTTGGAAGACATCCTGTTTATTCAAAGCGCCACAAAGCTTACTACCTCCGCTAGGCACGTATCTCCTCTAAAAAGTAAGTACAGTGGAACCCCGCTATAACGAAGTGTCACGGTACCTAAAAAAAATGTTCGTTATAGCGGGGTCTTCGTTTTAGCGAAGACCCCGTTATAACGTATTATCTGGTTAACAACAAAAATGTTCGTTATAGCGGGGTAACGAAGCTGAACCAAGCTGAACAATGGGTTATACACCACGCAAAACAGTCTACAGACTTGCGCGTTGACAGCTACATCTAAATATAGCAAAGCTTTGAAGGTCAAAGTTTTTCTATCTTGACCAATAGGAGTAGTGTTTGCCTTATCAACCATTTGTATCATCATGTCGTTTTTACTGACTCTGAGCGACAGGACAAAATATTCGTATTAGCGGGGTAAATTGTGCGTTGGGACCGTCAAATCAATTCGTTATACCGGGGATTTCGTTATAGTGAGGTTCGTTATAGCGGGGCTTGTTTCCACTGTAATTCTGTCTGGCTTTTAAATGTTATTCGTTATAACGGGGTCTTCGTTACAGCGGGGTTCGTTATAGCGGGGTTCCACTGTAAAGATCATAATCCAAAGTTATAGATCGGTCAGTCAAAAGAGTGTGAACAACCTCTGAGCTATATCATTTCAATTTTTTTTAACAGTGTGTCAATCATTTGTTAACGATTCATTCTAAATCCAGGTCAGCCATATTAAAATTTATGACTTGTTTTGGAAAGTTCCTTTTTCATCAACCTTCTGCACCACCATCGGTCAGCTTGTTATCTTCGCATTTGATTAGACATTTTAAATACCGTTGAGGAAATATCTACCATCAAGTCCCAAAGTAAAGAATTAATTTTTTTTTTCTCCGAAACAGTAGATGTGAATTAATTGTATACCGACAAATACAAAAGATGCTTCAGGTTTTCACAGACAGAATGTCTTAAGAAAGTGAAAGTCAAAGTCTCGAAAGGAAGCCATGCAGATGATTGCTATCAAGTTGTCAAGCAGAATTCCGTTTATAATTCTCTCTCTTGCAGAGCTCAGAAGGTTGGATGTTTAGAAGTCAACCTTGAGAAAAGAATGAAATATCAAGGTTTTCCTGGACTGCACTCTGTTTTTATAGGAATCTTTTTGTATATAACAGTGAAATTTTGCGAAGTTAAGAATGTATTAAACGCTGATATTTTGCTGACAACTTTTTGCGTGTTGATCGAGATCAAAGTACAGCAAAATCAAAAAATATTCTTAATAACCCCTCTTTTACTGTTGAAAGGTATGGTATTTTTTTTCTGAGAAGTTTCGGATTGAACGACTTGCCCAGCAAAGGCTGCCAAGAGTTTCCGCCATGCCTGAGCCGGTGCAGAGCCGTATTTGAAATTTTTGCACACGTCATGTTGAGGCGCGAGTGGCGGTCGGGTTTTCTTGAAAAGTGCCGGACGCCAACTGGGTTTATCAACTCCGCAGATACATGTATCATACATTTTGTATTTAAGGTAATCAAGAAATTTCAGATTGTACTAACAAAGTAATTTAAAACTGAAACTGAAAGATAACCCGGTTATGTCTCAATTGTCTAATAATTTGGCATAAGGAACTTCTCACACAGGTTTGCGGCAGCAATTACGGAGTTTCATTTTTGTGGGATCTTGTGAATCTTGTTCATAAACGTCAAAAGAAACTTGTACAAAATTACAACTTCCGAAACTCTTAAATGTACACCATTCTTGCCTAGCGGCGACATGAAGCTTCTATCTGCTCGTTAACAAAAGATACGTTGGGTGATTTTAATAGCGAAGCGCGCGAGTGACGTCATGACTCAGACAAGACTCAGACAAACAAACTGGAATGGTGGATGATTTTGAAGATTTCTTTAAGAGCAAAAGCCGGTGTTCCTAAAACACTTGTGAAACAAAAATTTCGCTTATATTCCCTGTATTTCCCTCAGAACAAGCTTATGTCGACTGAGTCTCGCGGGGAATTCAGTGATTTGCATTCTATTTTTAGACTTCGCGCGCTTCGCTATTGTTACAGTATATTACCGAAGAATTCCTTTTTTATAAAACAAAAACCTTAAGTCATCGGCTTAGAAATTTTAAAATAGGACGTCGTTGGAATCGACCGACCCAATTTAAACCCAATTTAATTTATACCGGCTGAATTGATAAGATAATCCAATCCAAATGAAAAACAAAAAGACGATTTTTTCTTTTTTTACATGTACCTTCTATTTATAAGGGCAATTTTTAAAAGAATTCTGTCAACGTGATCTTGAAACCAATCTAAATTAAGGTGGTAGCAGAAATCAAATTTAAACTGATTGTCCCGTTAAAAAGGTTTTTTGAATAAACAAAAACACAACAATCAGTTAAAAGAATGTATTATTCCTATCAGAAAATACTTGAGATATATCAATGTTTATAAACCATTAAATATTTTCGCTCGCGCGCGATTGGTCTAAATACATCAAGTGACCAAATTTTCCCCAACTAATAAATATAGGGGGCAAGTTGCCAAAGAAACTGTGGTGCTGCGTTGGTGGGGAGTATCACAAGATAATTTGGTTTTATCAACTGGGTTGATAATGTGAATTGGCCACCGAATCTGCGGGTGTTGCGAAAAAGATTTGAGGGATATTAAGCAAAATAGCGTCTATTTGGCGAGAAAATATGCCAGGATACTGACTGGATCCAAACTGTCTTTATTAAGCTCAAAATAATAGGAACTATAGCGAACTGCTTCTGTAAGAAATATATCAATCTTTTCGAATGAGATACGTTTGAAGTATTAAAGTCGTTGAAAATATAGAACACACTGTAGTCTTGGTCCCGTTCAGTTTCCTTTCAGTTTCCGTGCAATCTTTACAGCTAGTTGTGTTGACTTGTCGTGTGTATCATCGCTAAATGAAATACCAACCGTATGAATAGGAGACAAATTAGTGTATTCGAATAGACTGCTGCGTTACGTAATCCTGTTGTTCTATTTTTCAATCACACTTTTTTTGCATATATTAGTTAATAGCTTAGCCTTTCCTAGAATTCGTTTGTTAAAATATGTTTAATTCGATCTAATCCTCGGTGTGTGCGGTATCAACATTTTCGAATATCCAGGGCATTTGGACTGTCAAACACCTATTTTTTTTCTGTAAGTTTGTTGCTAGTCGTGTGATCGAATATTAAATGTTTATCTGGTAGACACCGTAAATGTAATTAACTTGAACGCTCAACGTAATACCAACCGTAAATGTAATAAAAATCAGCGCTTAATGTAACAAGTTACCCCACCGTAAATGCAATTAATATTGACATTAAATGTAATAATGTAGCTAGTACAATTTAATGCTAAATGTAATAACGCTTGAGATCACTCAAAGATCACGAAAAGCACAGTCGAGGCCAAACGAGGTTTCTAAACTGTTTTGGACAATTTTAATACATTAATTTAGTCAAGCGTAAAAACGGAGCTCCTGATTACAACAATTAACCATAGACGAGAAGAGGATTTTTCTCCTGGATCAAAAACTCAGAAAACGATCAACTGTGAACATCTGATTGTTCATCGTGTGGTTTCACTCTTTTTCTTGGTACAAAAGAAGAAACACGTTACCTAACGTGTGTACATAAGATTGCAGAAATTACCCACGCAATATGTCAGGGACCTTTCAAGAGACGATTGTGCAACAGGATGTGTCGGGAAATTAATCAGCAACGCGTCAGGTATTAATTTGCGCCGAGATTTTGCCATTGCATACTCTCCTCCTGAACCTGGTTGTTCGAAAGGTGGATAACGCTATCCCCAGGATAAATCACTATCCAGTGGATAAAGCCGTTTGTTTTGTTAGGGAGGCAGCGTGGCCGAGTAGTTTAGGGCCCTGGGTTTGAAATCTAGTTTATGTTCTGTTTGCTATATTTAGTAATTCATTTTCAGTGTCCCCAATTAGCACTACGGTGCTAAATACACTCGACACTTAAATAAAAATTATTATTGTTATTATTATTATTATTATCATTATCATTATCATTATCATTATCACTATCACTATCACTATCACTATCACTATCACTATCACTATCACTATCACTATCACTATCACTATCACTATCACTATCACTATCACTATCACTATCACTATCACTATCACTATCACTATCACTATCACTATCACTATCACTATCACTATCACTATTACTATTACTATTACTATTATAATCGTATCTATAAAAAAAATTTCTTTCGTGATTGGTTCTCCCCGCGCCTATTTGTCACGTTATCGGCGCGCGATCACGTGGGTGTCCAATTACAGGGGTCCGATTTGAACTTTTCGTAATTTGGAACCCACGTGATTTACACGTCAATTTCGCGCGCTTTAATGGATTTTCGTACAGTTGTCAACAATTTTGAAAGGCGCTACAGATATTTTCGCTCAAAAGACCTTCCCAAAAGACATTTTTAATTCCAACATTTGTTATAGATACGATTAATTAGTAACTGGACCTCGTGTCGTACAATTCAGAGAGTAATCGTGCTCGTAATTTCAAATCGGCCTCGCACTTCGCGCTCGTCCGATGCTGAAATTACTCGCGCGATTACTCCCTGAATTGTACTCCACTCGGTCCAATTACTATTACTTTTTCTTCTTCTTCTTCTTCTTCTTCTGCTCCTCCTCCTCTTCTTCTTCTTCTTCTTCTTCTTCTTCTTCTTATTATTATTTATTATTATTATTTTTACTATTACTGTTATTATCACTATGACTATGACTATGACTATGACTTAATGACTATGACTATGACTATGACTATGACTACGACTACGACTACGACTATGACTACGACTATGATTATGACTATGACTATGACTATGACTATGACTATGACTATGACTATGACTATGACTACGACTATGACTATGACTACGACTATGACTATGACTACGACTATGACTATGACTATGACTATGACTATGACTATGACTACGACTATGACTATGACTACGACTATGACTATGACTACGACTATGACTATGACTACGACTATGACTATGACTATGACTACGACTATGACTATGACTACGACTATGACTATGACTACGACTATGACTATGACTACGACTATGACTATGACTACGACTATGACTATGACTACGACTATGACTATGACTACGACTATGACTATGACTACGACTATGACTATGACTACGACTATGACTATGACTATGACTACGACTATGACTATGACTACGACTATGACTATGACTACGACTATGACTATGGCTATGACTATGACTATGACTACGACTATGACTATGACTATGACTATGACTATGACTATGACTACGACTATGACTATGACTATGACTATGACTATTACCATTACTATTACTACTACTATTACTACTACTATTACTATTATTATTACTATTATTGTTATTATTGTTATTGATTAATTGCAATCTTCCATTTGTAAACATTACATGTCAGAACATGGAACTATCCCAAGGGATCTGACTGAGAACATCACAGTCTTAAGAAAATGCAAGGGCAAATTTGAATGCCTTTTGTATGAAATGTTATTCATACAAAAGGAAAAACCACCTTTAAACATTCAAAGTGATTCCCTAAGGGCGAAACTGTTCATGTAAATTAACATGTTGTATATTCGCTCCTTTAAATTTCAACACTGAATTTTTCCTGTCACTTGATAATGAGGACAAGATGTCCTCGAAACGTCGTGTAATTAACTTAGTATCTCTTCTCTTTTTGTTAAGTTATTGTTATTGTCATTGTCATTGTCATTGTCATTGTCATTGTCATTGTCATTGTCATTGTTATTGTTATTGTTGTTATTGTTGTTATTGTTATTGTTGTTAACACATATCCACTGGATAGCGATTTATCCCGTAGATAGCGTTATCCGCCTTTCGAACAACCCGGGCCAGAGTAATGGCATTACAAGAGCACGCAATCCAGTCCTAAACCTAGTAACTGGTTAGGGGTCCGCTTCAATAAAAACAATAAAAACAAAAACACAAGTCCTCGATGATACCTTGACCTGAGCCCGCGACATTGTCACGCGATACTAGACCGAAGATACCTTGCCGGGGGGGTACTCCCTGTAATAGCCAATATGGGGAGGCTCCGCCCGGAAGGCGCGTTTTAATCAGTACTTGTTAATTTTAATGAGAATTAAAGATTGTTGTTGTTGTTGGAGTACCTTTCGCAGGCTTCAGGTATATAAAAGGGTAGGGATTTCACAAGCTGAGGTATATAAAAGGGTAGGGAAATCGGTTGTTTCACAACGAGAAGTTAATGGGCTTAACATTTCTTCTGGTAATGCTTGATATTTTTCCCGTAATATTGTTCATTAACGTCATATCAAGGGTTTAGAAAGGAGGTGCATTGTTATAAAATAGGTATGCAAAAGGAGTACCTTTTCTCAATAAAGTGTATATAAAATGGGTACTTTTTCTGCCAAAATGGTATATAAAATGGCAAGGGGTTGGACCTCGGGCGGAGCCTCCCCGTATGAAACTTTGTTAAGTACCCCCCTCCCCCTCCCGATACTTTGTCTCAACAGTTTTCAATTAACAATAACAGGGATGTCCCAAATCAAAGATATACCTATGGTAATGGTAGAACTCTTTCATTTTTCCTTTGGCGTACGGACGGACGGACGGACGCACTTACCTACAGATAGTGAAATCGATGGGGCCCCGCTCGTGCGCCTTCGGCGCGGAGGAGCACCGCTGCTAAGGACGTTCTAGTCCAAATATTATTTTCCATAAATGAGATATCTGAGAACTGCTCGTTGAAGGGAGAAGATCTCGGCCTGAAGAATTGGTGTGCCACAAAGGGTTTGTTTACTTGCAGTGACCAATTCTACGAATTGTACATTCATTTTCAACTTTTTGTATAGTAATTATGAAATAATTCATTTTAACAACAATAACACTCTTCAATTACCGCGTTTTAATCAGTACTTATTAATTGCGTTCATACATACATACATACATACATACATACATTTATTTTTGTTTTCAAATTAAAAAATTACAAATTGAACATGCCCGCGGATAGCATATGCTAGTCTAGGCGGGTCATGTTAACAAAAATTATTAATAAACAACTAGGTATAACTAAATACAAGAGGATTAAGGAGACTAAAATTGACAACAATAACTAAGGACCAATAATAAACTAACGGAATTACAAATGGTAATTAACAACAGTTACGACGTGAGACTAGAGAGAGATACACAAAAATGATATTGTTGAATATTAAAGATACATACTAAGAGGAGAATAAATTCAGCTTTACTTTTCTCGAGGAACGAGAGAACGCATCCTAATTTGGTTTGCAGGCGTGAGAAATCGAGATTTTTTTCTGCAATTTGCCCGCCCCTCTAAGTTTTTTCAAGGGCTTTGGGCCTCATATACGCGTGCTAGTGAAAATAGCAACCGGCAAGAGAAAATAACACGTGTGGCCAAATAACACGTGCAAGAAAAAATAACACGTGTGGCGTTTGGCCTCGTTGTCCTGTACATCGATTACGTCATGCCTGTACATTGGTTCTTTTCTGTATTCCTCGAAGTGTGAGGGAACTGTGTACAACTCCCAATAAAAGAATAAAGCCGCAGTCAACCATAAGTTTCCATTTCCTTTTCTTCAAAAAAACCCACTTTCTATTATCACACTACATATCCTGCAGAACGCACTTCCTAATCTTTGATTACTACTACATGTAGTTATTCAGCTTAATTGAATCTTTAATCCTAACAATATTTATTAAATTATTTATTTGGTGTCGATAATTTATTGGACGATGATCAACGTAAGGAATTTTTTAAAACAGCAATGATCTTATGATAATTAACCTCTTACTAATCGAGAGGGAGGGCCGTATTGCGGAATATTGGTCTGAGGTCGTGACAGTATGGACAGAGCACAGCCAGGTCCGTACAAAAGCGACCGAGGGCCAATATTCCCCAGTACGGCTAAAGTTAGCTAGGTTAGTAGGTTGCTTGTTTTCTGTCAAAAACGCGCTTCCGGTCACTTGAATTCAAAGGGCTTTCACCGTAACGTGGTTTTAATGACGCGAGCAACTCAGACAGAGTTTGAAAACAAATAGAAACACGACTTCAAGAACGATTTGTAAAGGAATTTGACAACAGCTGCAGGTTGTTGAAATTAGGAAAAGGGTTTCTGTCGATACTGGAGTATTTTTTCCTGACGTCAATGTAAGTTAACAGGAAAAGCATTAAAAAAGGTATTTTAGGTATCTTTTCTCATTGGATTGGAGATGGCATTAACTATTCACCAAAAGGTATTTACAATTCCAAAACCATATCAGATTGTAAAAAGGGAAATACAACGGGAGGTACTTACAGTGCACGAGTTTTCCGTCCTGTCATGGTCCTGTGTGTGTGTCTCTGTACAACCATTAAGCAAAAAATTAGTAAATTTCAGTCGAGTTTACCTGTCTGATCGTTGCTGTATTTGAGAGAATTTCTTCGGAATGCACTTAACGACTTTCCTTGCTTTTTGCTACTCAACTTACGGTAAAAAAGTCTAATTTCAATTGATTCGCAACGACTGACAGAACGAAATTTCACACCGGCAAAAAGCACTTTGGCAGAACTTAACTGGCGAACTAAGTGCAACTAACATAAAGTAGTTAGACATAATTCTGTTTCAAATGCCTCTTAAAGGGTTAAATGTTATGAAAACGTTAGTAACATTTGGAATTATTTACGCAACAGACCCACTTCTACAAAATATGACTAAGATCGTTTGCCTCCGTTGACTCACTTTCGATATTTTTAACTAAAAGCCCCTGTAGACCGTGCTCAATTATATGGGGCAATTTTTCGAAATCAGTATAGTATACCACACGCTTTATCTCTGAAACAAAAACGGTGACCCCCAATTTTTTTTGCATTTCTGGCACAAGTAACTCATAATCTGCCTGCAGTAAAAATTTAAAAAAACTCTATCGACTGGAAAATTTTCGCGCGAACGTCCTTAATATGCTTTATACGCTCTGCTACTTTGAAAATAACTTCTGTTTAAAATTCGAGCCACTATGATCAAATTCTCGATATCTACTTTTTTACATTTTCGAACACAATAGGTCTCAGTTCCTTGATTTCTTGCCAAATTTCGATCTATTACGGACATTGCAACGCGAGTTTTTAATTTGGACCTTTATTTCCGAGAATTTAGAGCCGCCATTAATTTCCCTTGTTCCGATTCTTCTAATTTATAAAGGCCCGTTTACACTACAGAAAAAATTGGGTCCGGACCCGTCAAAAAAGTGGTACGGACCCATAACTTTTGTAAGGAAATACTGGAGTTTCCGCAGGGCCATAGGCGCCTTTGGCCCTGCGGAAACTTCAGTATTTCTTTTCAAAAGTTCTGGGTCCGTACTTCCTTTTTGGCGGGTCCGGACCAAAATTTTTCTGTAGTGTAAGCGCGCCTATAATATGGCCCTGAGGAAACTTCAGTATTTCTTTACAAAAGTTTTGGGTCCGTACTTCTTTTTTGGCGGGTCCGGACCAAAATTTTTCTGTAGTGTAAACGCGCCTCATTGGCATATTCTCAAATATCATGACCGCACGGATTGAAATTATAATAACAATTGGTACAGCAATTGGCATGAAGAAGAGCAAAAACTTTGGTCCCTGTATTCGTGCGATCTTCGAAACTTATTGTTATTATAATTTCAATTCGTGCGGTATTTTTGAGAATATAACGCAATTTACTCCAATTTTCAACCAAAAATTGGGACAACTGAACAAAAATTAATGGCTGCCGTAGATTCACAGAAATAAAGGTCCAAAAAACCTGCGCTCTATACTTAGAGCTGATGTAAATTGGCTTGTACTCCATGCAATACAATCATACGATACACTTTTTATTGTTACTTACTGTTAATTAAATTATATTTATTGTACATGAATAAAAGAAAGGAAATATTTGAATTAACGATAACTTCCTCAGATCAAAAACTTAGAAAAAAAAAAGGATCTCACATGGCTTCTGTCTAGTTTGTTACATAATCCATTTATGGGGGCTAGGGATAATTTCCGTAGGGCTGAAGGTAGATAGAAAGCCTGGAAAGCCTTAAGCTTCTATCTTAGGATTTGTTTCACGCGTCTTACAGGTCCAAATGTAACATCTAGCAATCAGGAAATAGAAGTATTGTTTTGTGTTAGAAAAGAAATTGGCTTTTAGACTAAGAACTGCAGCCGATGATAGAGAGCTATTAGGTTTCAACGACATTAGATTTTTAATTAGATAATCTTGAAAGTTTTTCCAGAAAAAAATGGTCTCTTTACGAGACCAGAAAAGGTAGATAAGAGATTCTCTCTGATCTCTACAAAAAGTGCAACGATCATCTGGTTTTATACCAATTTTGTTTAGGAAATTGTTTGTCGCTAAACGTCTTTGAAGAAGCTTAAACTAAAAGAAAAATTTCGATATTTTTGTGCAACTGAAGGGGAGTTGGTATACCGCTTTCCAGTTAATGGAATTAAAACAGGTAATTTGGCAGTCAGTAAGCCATTTGTTTAGACTGTTTAGAGCTAACGCATTTTCGATAAACCATTCTGTTTGTTTTGGTACAACTTTAAAAAGACATCAATAAAGGGTTCATATAGTTTCCTTTTGGAGGGGCTGCGTTTTAACCTTATTTCGCAGGTTTTTTTTATAGATGATATAACACCATAAAAGGTGAGTATGTTCGTTTTAATATCAAAGCGCTCCTTAAATTCAGTAAAGGATAGAAATTTGCTTTCGTCTCTCATCAAGTGCCTGACCTTTTGAATTCCCTTAGCGGACCATGATTTGTAATAAATTGGCTTCTTCCCAACCGTTAGTAAAGAGTTGTGCCAGATTAAGAACAACATTTCCTGTATCCTCAAAACTCATTTCTGTCCATATTTGCACAATTTCAGTAATAAAAGGGTCGGGCACAGTGATGTATCTAGAAACGTCTTTCCTACCGAGGTTGCCTCTGAAGAACTCTACTCTACCACAATCTTCTAATTGAAAGTCAAACAGCAGCTTCCATTTTCCACTACTATTGTCGTTTAAATATTTTCTCACTCAGGATAGCTAAAGTGCTTTATTGAAGGAATTCTTTTTTTTTTTTGCTTTATTTACTTACTTAAGCGGGCTTCACACGGCAAACTAAAGTTGGCAAACTGGTGTTGGCAAACTCAAGTTGATGTGTGTGAACGGCACAAAAACAATCGGCAAACAAGTTGGCAAACTGTTGGCGACAAATAGAGCTTGCCTCTATTCTCGCCAACTTTTTCGTCAACTTTTTTTGTGTTGGTAAACTCATATCTGACGTGTGAACGGTTGGCCAACATGTGTTGGTAATTTTCAACCAATCAAAACGAGCTCTATTCACGTGACTTATTTGCGTGACACTTCACAAAATGGGGGACTCGAGTCAACACTTTTTAAATTTAATATAATAAAACTTAAGCAAAGCGCGCGCTCTGATTGGCTAATTCGCCATCTACTATTTGCCCATGGGTGTATGCTGCTGACCTACTCAATAAATAAAGCAAAGCGCGCGCTTTGTGATCTAGCTTAATTTGTTGCGGGCCTCGTGAGTCCACAACATTTTGACCACTGTTATGACACGTATCGTTGTCGATAAGAGTACAGACTACGCTAAACCACATTCAATTTGTTTTTTACCACAATATCAAAGATAGCGAAATAAATATTTGTATACTCGGACTTGAATGTGCACGCGCTGCATTATGCAAATGAGCTGCTTGTACGCGTCAGACCTTCCTTTCAAAAACTTTTACAAACTCGCTTAATATGCAGAAACGGCATTGAGTACAGACCACGATAAACCACATTTCGATCTGTTTTTTACCAGAATATCAACGTCAAAGAAAATATTTTTCTTCAGAGCGCGAGCTGAAAAAGGCATTGCGTGACACATTGACGCGAGCAGCGTGGTATGGACTCTAAAAGACTTCTGTTGACTTCTGTCTGAATGTTATGTTATAAAACAAATGGTAAACGCCATAGCGTGTACTATTGAGTTATGGATGCACTTGGGAGGTTTGCTAAGCACTCAAGAAGCTAGAGTCGCACTCGGCTATCGCCTCGTGCGACTCTTACGCTTCTTTCGTGCTTAGCAACCTCCCGCGTGCACCATAACTCAATAGTACACGCTATGGGGTTTACCATTTGTTAAATCAAAGCGGTTCACAATTGTCCGGCGCTGTTCGGGAAGTTTCATCTATAGCCTACAAAGATACTAAAAACAAACAAAACAAAACGGAGGAGCGCGCGGACAAACTTGGTTTCGTCCAAACCTTTCTAATTCTTTACCGCTTTCTGGATCTTCTTTTCTTATCCTCTCTTTCACTGTTGTACGTGATTGAAACTGCACTAAAAAGCGGCCATGTTGGAAATTGCCGTGTTTGTTATTTGCCACGAGTTTGATGTGTGAAGGAGCGAGTTTGCCAACTTTTTGAAGTTTTCCAACACGAGTTTGCCCACTTAAGTTTGCCGTGTGAAGGCTGCTTTATAGCCTGCGTAGCTGGCGGGATGCGTGAGCGGGCAAGCGGGCCGCAATATTCCGTCGCGGGTGAAGCCCGCGAGGATTTCGCGAGCGGCGAAGCCGCGAGTGAAATTCCCGCCTGCCACATTTGGTATGGTTTTTGCTTGCCGCCCACTTTTAGCACTTTTGATGAATCAATTAAATAAGCCAATCAGAGAACGAAGTGTAACATGAAACATAAAACTAAGCCGAACCACACAAAACGGTCAACAGACTTGCGTGTAAAGAGCTACATCTGAATCCTGTGGTAGCAGAGCGATCAAAGGAGAAATAAACCTATACATCGAGCGCCAGAAACATAAGCTCGATCAGATAGCGGCAAGAAACAAAAAAATTTCTCTAGACAAGCGTATATAGCTTTCTCGAAGTAAAGCCATGGCGGCTCCGATGAAAAACTTACGAAGGCAAACAGTTCTAATCACAGCCGCGCCCGGCGTCACAATGTAGAATGCAAGTAAGCAATGCGTTCACATAAAACGTCATATTTGTCCCTCAAAAGCAAATGCTTGGAGATTTAAAACATATGTTGCAAAATTAAAGAAATGAGGCAAAAACACATGGCAAATTACAGAGGTGTCAAACTCGGCGAAGCGACATGTATACAACAGCGGAAATCATGCAGCCCTATGACTTCTTAAAATTTGCCATAGCACGATCTACGGCCATACTCTTCTTTAAATTCCTCCTTATAACACAACATGAAGTGCTTTTCATAAACACGAGTGAAGCGACAAAAAAGTCGAGTGACCCAACAGCCGGAACGGCAAATGTCACGAACTGTAGAAGTCATGTAAGTTTTAGTCAACCCCATTTTAAACATCATTCCCCGAAATCAACTCTTTAACGGCTCTCTCCTGTTCTTCCCTCAGTATAATTTTTCTGCTTTCTCTGCGGAATTTCAGAGAATCCAACGCTGCCTTTATGCCGTGATTTCTTCGCATTCTCCGTTGACTCTCCATTTACAAATTTGTGCATGAAAACAAACCTTTTCCCCTAGGAAAGATGAGAGGTATAGATTAACATTTGATTGACGTTTCAATGCTCTCAGCCAATCCGAAATTCGCGTGCACTGGTGAACGCATAATTCAAAAAACCCCACGAATTTGGGCAGGCGGGAATTCAACGCGACTCTTCACCAATTCTCTCACGGCTTCGCCACTCGCGCTCTCGGCTTCGCAACCAAAACAAATGCACTCGCGCGCGAAATCTCGCCAGCTACGCAGGCTAGCTGCTTTACTGTGCGATACTTACATTACATACATTACATACATTAATCACGATATTCACGGCAGTACACCAAATACTCCTTTTACATTGCGTTACATTACGGTGCTTTATTGAAGGAGTTTAGATCAAGCATCTTAAGTCCCCCATTTTCATAGTCACTTGTCATAATGCTTCTCTTTATTTTGTCTCCCTCACCATACCAAAGACATTTATAGAAAATGTTCTTAATCTCGTTCAACACCTGTTAATTGGTTGGTAAGGGAGAGAGCATATAAACAAGCTTTGAGACGATTAGGCTTTTAAGCACAACAATTTTTTCCCAAGAGGGTTAGGCGACGGTATTCCCAGCAGTTTTTTTTTTTTTTTGGCATCTCCGAACCTTTTCTAATTTTTCTCTGTAGTTTTCATTTACACTTATTGTTGGGTTTGTTGATATCCAAACACCCAAAGACTTTGTTTTGTCTTTAACCCATTTTAAATTCTTTTCGGGACTGAGCTGATCATCTCGACCAGAGTAAGAGCCGATCTAAAGTGCCTCTGTTTTTCGTTATTGAGTCTCAGGCCAGATATAGTGCTAAACAGTTCCAAATCATGCAGAGCGCCCGTAAGACATTTTTTCCGAACCATTAAGGATAAGTGTGGTGTTGTCCGCCGCATATTGGCTAATTTTATTTTGTTTCCTTTGATAACAATTCCCCCTATATGTCTGTTTGTCCGAATTCTTTACGGTAATATTGCGCGAAATGTTTCCAGATTAGCGCGACAATACCCTCGAAGCTCTATGGTTCGGGTTTTTGGAGACCATCTGCCATAACTGTGACTGTTAGATTGTCAGAGACCAGGCGATGGGGATCTTTTTTACTCTTGACACCATGTAGTTTTCAAGAGACGACCTTTACTCGACGAGTACATTTATTCAAGTAACGGATAAATGTTACACACCATGTTATGAATTTGATTTACATTACTCACGCACATTCCACACGCATACATTTACACGATCGTTCTAAAGTTGTTACATTTAGTAGTGATATAGCCGTAGCATAGTTAATATAGGGGACTGGTTATGAAGCCCGGCAAACATCAAAGGGGTAAACAAAGATGGCGAGATTTATGTTGGAAGATCCACGACAGTGCACAATCTTTTGTTTTGCCCTCATACACTATGCATGAATTATGTAACCAACACGTTTCTATTGGTTAGTTTCTCAGAACGGAGTAAACAACTATTGTATTTTGTGCACCGTCAAAGCCAAAAAAGCGAACAAAAACCTAAAACAAAGAACTTTGTCGAGTTTCATAACCATTCCCCTCTATTAACTATGGCCGTAGATGGAAAAGAGATAAATTGTTAGAGACCTTTAGATCTACGTTTATCGCAAACGTCCACAGCTGCGATTTGGGGTTAGACGTTTGCCGTTTGAATATTAGACGATTTAGGTTGGAGTAAATTGAAGCGAATAGAAGTAATCCTGTCACTGACATTGTAATTAGCCAATTTGGAAACGAAGCTATGTTCAAACGAAGGTGTAGCTATTTAAAGAAATAAAGCATCGTAAAAAAACTAATCACTTGAAGCCGCCGTCATACAGGTTTCTTCTTCGGATCAGTGCCTTTAATTTTTAAAAAGAACATAAAAAGCTAGAAATGGCTTGTTGGCTAAAAATTATAACCTATTTGTAGCGGCTCACCCTTCCCGGGAAACGTGGATCTAAACGTCTGTAATAAGACGCTGAGGGACTTGGGAGGTCTGTCATCTGTCTGTGTTACGGTCTCTCTTTTTAAGGTAAGCCTTCAGCTTTCTCTGCATGGAGAGAACTCAGTAAAGTAAAGTGGCTACAGGATGCAGTTAGTGTTCACCATTCACGTTATCATCACACTGCTGATGTTAAAGCCTGCCACGAACAAGACCTGTGACAGTGCAACCTATCTTCGTAAAGTCGGGGTTTTTTGTCCCCGAACCAGCATGTACTATACAGAACTCCCGATGAAAGCATTCCAGACAGGAGGAAAATGT